>JAHREE010000215.1:1419721-1432021 GCA_033628505.1 Tringa tobata
GCTTTCTTGCATGGTTATCTGTCATGTCTGGCAATTTCTTGTGTCATTCTTCATTGTATCTTATGTCCTGTCAGTTAGCTTAACCTTAGACCAGAGATTAGCCAGTGACTTAGTCACCTGCCTGCAGCCCTAACAGTACACATCTCCTACTTTTGGCATCAGAAATTGGAAATTGAATTACATTGGAGGTTTGGGAAGACTCTTGACAGAAAAAGATATTGGAATTATTTCTATGAAGAAATTATGTCTATCAAGATACAGAATTATGTGTATTTGAGTCACTAATCTTGAAAAGTAAAACCAAACAAATATCCACTGCACTTGAGTAGATGAAACTGACATTTAAATGACAAATAGATACCTGGGTGTGGTTCTTGGAATTCATCTATTTAGTTAAGATGTGTTCTCTCATAGATCCGGAATCTGCCTAGTGTAGGCAGAACTTTTTCCATCTCTAGCATAAAACTGCCTGTCTTTAATATTTTAAAGCCATTTTTAAATATTCACTTTCATAATCAAGCATAATTGTTGGCCTGCTGCCTTTTATCAAAGCACTTAGCATGTATTGCACCTTCATGTTTATTTTTTCAGCGTGGGCAGACTGACAGAGATGAGCGGTTCTCTGGCAGAGGTTTTATACTGATGCCAAATAGTCTTCCATTTTGACATTACATTTCCTATATTTTTCACTTATCAACAGCTTTTTTCAGTTTACTTGCCCTTTATTACTCTAACCCCTGATCACTCATCTCTTTCACTATATATTATTCTATTTTACATGTGGTTGGATATATTTTATTTAAATGGATAAAATAATAGGTGTTTTTGAAAGTTGCTGAATACTTTTTTCCAAGATGCTGAGTTAAAATTCTTCGCACTCATTCTAAAAGCAGTGCTTCCCTACTAAAAGGAAACAGAAAAAATGGAATTTGTGCTGTGTTTTTAGAACACTTCTGTTCTTTAAACTGAGTGGGAAGGGATTTACTGACATGGATAGAAAATTATACTTAGAGTAGAAGAATGTTCTGACAAAAAAGTGCCCAGAGATTTTTTTTTAAATGTACTGTGGGGTTCAAATTACCCCACAAGCAAAGTTCTATTTAACCATTAACACAGACAAATCATAGAGTTGTCAGGACCTGGCAAGTTACCACACTTATAAAATGAGTCACAGTGACGGTAAAGTCATCTGAGAGCACATACTTGTGTGCAAACTCTTATCCTGTCCAATAGATATTACTGCCCGTCATGACAAAATTTGAGTAGCTGACACATAAAGTTGATGACAATAGGACTTTCTTGCAGACTCTTATTTTTCATAGTTAAGGTTCTACCAGGATTAGTATTTTTTTTATGTAAAATGCATGTTTAGATTTCTTTGAGAGTACAAAGTTTTCTGTTTATCTCAGAGTAGTGCTTGGGTCATACTCTACCCAGAGGTGGGTGATGATTGGAATTCTTCAGGGGTCCATCCTGGGACCTGTTCCATTTAATGTCACCAGTGACCTAGCAATGGCGTGGGCAATGGGCAGCGGAGTGCACTCTGATCAGGCTGACAGAGGACAGCAGTCTGGGGCATGCAGATGATACACTTGAGGGCATGGCTGCCACCCAGACAGCCCTGGAGGGGATGGAGGAATGGGACAATGGGAGCCGTATGGAAGTCAGCAGTGACAAATGCCAAGTCATGCACCTGTGAAGGAAGAGCTGCTGGCAACAGTACCAACTGGGACCTGTCTGCCCAGGGAGCAGCTCTGCTAAAGAGGCCCTGAGGATCCCGCTGAGCAGATTGCTGATCATGAACCAGCAGAGAGCCCAGGCAGCAGGAATGACCAAAAGCCTTCTGGGCTGTGCTAATATGAAGCATGGCCAGTAGTATGAGACCATGTCTATAATACCACATCCAGTTTGGGTCCCATAGTACAAGAAGAACATTGATAAACAAGAGAGAGTTCAGTAAAGGGCCACCAGGATGGTCAGATCTTGGAATACTTGCCCTGTGAGAAGAGGCTGAGGGACCTGGGTGTGTTCAGCCTGTAGAAGAGAGCGCTCTGGATGGGAGCAAACAGCAGCCCTCCAGTACCTACAAGGAGGTTATCAGGAAGACAGACCCAGACTCTTTGCAGTGGTGCATGGCAGCAGGCATAAATTGTCACAGGAGAGTTTCTGACATGACATAAGGAGAAACATATTCTCCATGATGGCAGTCCAGCAGATGATCAGGTTGTTCAGAGTGGTTGTGAAATCTCCATCCTTGCAGGTTTTCAAACTGATAAAGCCCTGAGTAACTCCGTCTGCTCTCATATCTAACTGTGCTTTGAGCAGGAAGCTGGACTAGAGACCTCCTGAAGTCGTTTTCACCCTGAATTATCCTATGATTCTGTGGTATTCTTTGAATAAAACATAATCCTTTAAAATGGTCAAAAGCAAAAAATGGAAATGGTACAATACAGGTGTAGTCAAAATGCAGTCCTGTGTTAATCATATGCATCCCATGGAGGATATTTTACTATCCAGGTAGTATTCTTGGCTATCATCCTTTGTGGCTACATTAGAAATGCCCTGAAATCCCTAGCTGGGTCAATTTGCCATTTAAATGAGGGACAAAATATATGTAACCATTTGATACTGGTGCGTTCCCCAGCTGCTTTCTCATGCTGAGCTCAGCACTTATCACAATTTTTGCTTTGTGTAGCTCAGAGATGACGCACATAATCAGAGAGTGCTGCGAGCCTCATTGTGCCAATCTTGATGGTGGTGGTGGCCATAAAAGGCATCAGCCTAAACTTCTAGAACAAGAAATATTAAGCTGAATGAGACCAGTTTAACCTTCTGGTTACTTTGCTTATTTCAACGGGCTGAATAAGGCTCTAGTAGTCTCAGCATAGACAAGAAGACAGATTTGTAAGCAGAGGTTACGTCTACTTTCAGAGGTAGCCAAAGGACCTGTTACAGAAAAAAAACCAACTTTTGAGCATACATACTTTTAATAAAAAAAAATAAATAATCTCTTTTTTCCCTGAAAACTGTGTGTTGCTATATCCAGAGCCCATCATACTCACAAAAATGTACTAATGCTTAAATATTTTCCATTTTGGAAATAAAATTTTTAAAAAATATACAAATCCAAAATACAATGTTTTGAATAACATGCCATTTCTGCAAGATTTTTAAAACAAATCCTGAAAATATTTATTCCACATGTGAATTATTAGGAAGAGCAAAACTTTTGTTCCGTGAATATTCTCAGGGATTTGTAAACTTAGCACTGAGACATTAAGACAGCCCTGAACCTTTAACAGTTTTACGTAAATTCTTCATAAATGCAGTGTGAAGCCTCGCATGGGCACAGTCTTTGTGGGACTGAGATCTAAAGACACAGTAACTGCATCAAAATACAGTCTGGAGAGCTCAAGGGCTGGGTAGGAAGGTAGGGAAAAGTAAGGGTGAGTATTTGTGCTTTGCCAGTGCACACCAACCAGCCTGTGCTGGTTTGCATTTTACCTGGGTATGTGGCAACCATACTATGTCACTGTTCAGAAACAAAAACACTATTTCCTGGGGAACAACAGAGAAGTGCTCTGTGCCACGAAACCACTTCTATTATACTTTTAAGTATAAGAAAGACATTGCAAAACACAGGCAGTGGTGCATTTTATAGTATGTAGATAGAGGAATGATAAACACCTTTGGTTTTCAGTTCTTGCCTGAAATTGTGATGGCACTAATCTGCATGCTTTTTGCAAGCTATGAGGTCTTGAGTGCTGCCTGTTCCATTTCCACTCTGTAATATCCCCATTTATAAGAAAAATTAAAATTAAAATTAAAACAGATAAATTATTGCTTTCCAGTTAGGCCTTTTGTCTATCAACAGACATTAAAAGCATCTCAAGAAAATTAAAGATATAATTTTGCCTCATGTTATTGCTAATGCCACGGGGAGGGAGTTTAACCAACTAAAATTAATAGTGTATTTTTTCAAGCAATGCAAACATAACTTCTTTCTCTCCTTCCCTCCCAGCTAAATATTTTTAAACCTGCATGGATAAAAATGTGTCCATTCTTAATAGAATAACTATACAGTCACATGGAAACATTTTTTACTACTTTATTTTCATCCTTCCTTTTTTTTGAATATTTCAGAAAATAACATAATTTTCTGAAAAAATTAATTGCAGACATTTGTAAGCAACAATAACTACATATTTTACCAGGAAAAAAAGATAAGATTTTTTCCAAGACTTTTAAGAAGAAAAAAATATTTTTGAAATATTGAATCCTAGATGCACACAAAAGCAAAAATCTGTAGATAGGACATGCAGTGGTTGTGCAGCTAGCTAGAGGCTGAACTGAGCAGTCAAGATTTCCTCAGGAAATATAAAGAGGCTTTTAAAATTTCTGTGTGCAAATGGATTTCCTATCAGATTTTTTCAACATTAAAAAAAAAAAAAGTTATTTAGCACAAATTAAGTAGACCTAAACAGAAAAGCTACTTTCTGTCCACAGAGGAGTACAGCAATAGAACTGAATTGTAGAAAATCCTCTGTCATAACCTGCTTTATGCTTGACTTCAAAAGGTCATCTGCATGAGTGAGAAAAATCAGACTTTTTCACTGCCTGTTGAATCATTTTTCTGAGAGTAAAAATCAGTCTCATGATGTAAGTCACAGCAAGTGACTTTTTTTTTTTTTTTAAGGTATCCTGACCAAGCAGAAATGGCATGATATTACAAATTAGATTGTATATAAATGACACTATTATGATCAGAGAGTAACGGCTGCTAATGTATACAAACCATAAGGGGTTTTGACCTCTTGCACTAAGGCTAAAATGTTCTGTAAATCCTTGCCCTAGCCCAGACTCTCTTTATTCCTATTCAGTTTTCCTATGGCAGTGTAAAAATGAAAACCAGCATATACAGTTCATCTTTTTGTTCGTACGCTTCTGTAAATACCCATTTTCAGCTCAGTGGTAAAATAGAGGTGGAAAAATGTGTGTTCGTATTTTGAGGCATCTCAATTCAAGTATTCATCTAATGCAAGAGTACTTGGAAACAGAATTTGGTTTGGCTGGTAAACTTCTCCAGTTTCAGAGTTTTTCGAGACATACTCTGACTACGACATGTTTCTAGCTAACAGTACAGAAATAGGATGAAGTCACTATTAGCAGTTATTTGAAAGCTTGTATAACCCAGCAAAGGAAGGAAAGGTCAAGAAAGTCAATATTGGAGACAAAGTGTTGGCTGACACTGCCTCCTTCCCTTGGAAATTTCTCACCTTAATGACATGTTGACATGTTAGCATTCTTGTGCTTTACTAAGTTCATTTAGATTTTCATCTGTCTTCAGTGATCACTAGTACAGTTTCAAGCAGGAAAACTCATCTCTTTCTTATCATAGAATTTATACTCATAAATTGTAAAGCATAAGACTCAAGACGTGTCCTATTGAGTTCTTGAGTCCAAATCTATTGTGTCCAAATGACCTCTTGAAATACTGCATATCCTAAACTTCCATATTAACAGCTAAGGTTTCTGGTGTACTGCTGGCAGCACCTTTCTGATCAAATCTTTACAACTAAATTCAGCCTACAGAGTCAGCAAATGATAAACAGAAAGTTCATAGGTGAGATCAGTCCAGAAGGAATTATTTTTCATCTCAAGAAGAAAAAAATGGGCAGTTTTGCAGATTTACCTGACACTCAGACATAAGTTGCTTTTGGTGTGATGATTCTTGTGAATCTGCTTCTGAATTATGACTAGTTCTCTAAAGCTGCAGAGATCACACTAAGCTACAAGCAAGGCTACTAGAATCTACTGGGTTATCAAGCATTGGAACAGGCTGCCCAGGAAAGTGGTGGAATCAGCATCCCTGGAGGTATTTAAAAGATGGGGAAACATAGTGCTTAGTGACATGGTTTAGTAATAGTTTTTGTCAGAGTTAGGTCGATGATTGGACTTGATGATCTTAAAGGTTTCTTCCAATCTAGACAATTCTATGATTCTATAATGCCAGAACTGACATTATCTTTCACAGATCCTGACAGCCATGTTCTTTCACATGGTATGGTCATTAGCTCTGCCACTGATCTTACTGGAGTCTGATTTTGGCCCTTGGACTTTAAACTGTACAAGGTTATTAGAAATATTTCATTATTTCTAATGAAATTAAAAAAAGAAAAACAACAAAACCAACTTGGTCTAGCATTTTTTAACTGGATTTCAGAAAGGCCAGAGCTCTGCATCCTTAGGGCCTCCTTCGGGAAATGTTACAGCACTATGTCAAAAGTATGTTGGGCTCCATTCACTAAGTAAAGATGCATTGAGGATGTGCTCTCCTTAGTTGTCTTTTATGCTATCACCTTTGCCAAGTAAATTCCACCACACTGTTGGCCCAGTAATAAGAGGAGGTTCTAAGCAAAAGGCAGAATGCCCAAAAGCAAGAGTATGTCAGATGAGCAAGGATTATTTGGCCTCAGAGGAAATCCCATTAGCAACTGCCAGGATAGATATACTATTCTGAGTTAATTGAGCTGGGGTACTGAATTGCTGTGCCTTAATTTGAGAAATGCACACAAGAGTCACCAGCCAGATCTTGTCCACTGGCACGTCTGTCTCCTCTCTTATCTCATTCAGTTGTGACAAATTAGAGAAAACCATTGGCAGGGACAGCTATAGAGTTATCCAGCTTTTTAATATGAGTCTGACTTCATCTGAGTTCAAGTGATGTAAGCTTAACTCATTTTTGGAATAAACAGATATAAAACACACAGTTTGACACTTTCATTCTGTATCAAGAGTGATGTATTTTCATCCACTTAAACAATTTTGTAAATGTTCTAAGATAAACTGAAGAAGCCTTTATTTTATTTTATATATATAAAGTGAAAATATCTTCTTGTTCCAAACACAGACTTACTGCAGGACTGACAGATTACAGGGAGGGTTTTTAAGTGTCACAGTCTCTGTTTTAGCATTTCTGGTAACCAAGAGTCACACAATGGGACTGTTCGTGATACTGTGGAGTTTGGGTGTCAAGGCTACATTCAGTTCCACATACAGGGATTTCTGTTAATTGTGTTTGCAGGCCATGTTCCTAAAGGAGAGATGTGAGAAGACATGCTATTCCTGCCCTGAACCCTGCTATTCCCCTGCCACACTTTGAAAACATGGGCATTCACCCCTTAACTTTTTCAGAAGTGAATAGTCAGAATCCTTCCTTGCAGGAACATGGCAGGTTCAGTCTCTTTGCTCTTTAAAGCAAATGGCTCCTGCACAGCAATTCCCAGTTCGTTCTGAATTCAGCAGGAGCTGTAAGAGCTCAGGGAGGTAGTAATACAGTTCAAAACTCAGCAGGAGTCTTGGACTCTCACAGAGTCAAATAGACTCTTCAAAATGCAGCCCTTCCTGGTTTCCAGCTCCTGCTGAGTGCTGTGAAAGCCCACCTCTTGCTAAGTTGGAAGCCATTACCCCACATCTTTTTGTTATCTCAGGCTTGATTCAGAGGTAATTCAATACTTACCTTCACTTCACCCACAGCTCATTTCTTGCGGATAGATTTCTCCAGATAGGAATAGGAGCAAGGCTTGCAAAATATTACATACATTGGTCCTTGCACTCATATTTAACAATAACTTTCTAAATTATACAGCTATAAAGCCAGTAACTGATCCCAAGGTATTAAGCGTAACATAATATTTAAAACTGAGAGAAAAAAAATAATAAAACCAACAAAGCAAAATTGTCCTTAATGTGCACCTGTCATTCTCCAGTTGACAGCAGAATTGTCTTTTGGTGTTTATACATTCCAATCATAGTTTGAAAGAAATAGTGTTATGTGTTTTGGTGGTGGATCCAATATAGTATTCTAATCTCAACTAGAAATCAATTTAGAAGAAAAGAGCAGATCTCTCTTTTGAGAGATGAGAAGGGGATTTCAAAACTAATTTTATTTTTATGTTACCACTGTTGGGAGAAATTGTATGGCACCACAGCAGCAGTTACTCCCAGCTCTTTGTTAGTACATGTCTAGCCTCAAAAGGCTACTCCTTATCCTACTGTTCCTGCCTGGACAGTCTCTGCCAGGTGTTAGCACTCAACGCCAGCATCACACTAATGCTTCCAGCTCCTTCTGGACCTAAGTGAGGTTCAGAGGAGTACCATAACTTCTAAATAGCATATTTGCCAGAAAAAAATGTGTGAGAATGTTGCCAATCATTTTTATGTTTTCCTTGGTGTGGAGCTTTTTTTAGGAAAAAGTTCCAAAGTGAGGAAACTGAAAAATTGAGTGCCGGTATCTCGGCAACTGAAGATGAGGGAGAGATGTGGCTTCAGCTGACTTTACCTGGTCACAGGAGGTTATGGTTGAAGCCTTTGTCTACCACCAGCTATACTCCCTACACTGGCTAACATAAATCCTCCCTGATTTCACTTCCATGAGGATTTAAAAGCTACATGAAATGAGACATCCAGGCTTGGGGGGGGCAGTTTTACTCCATATGTAACTAACCGTTTTTTCCACCTTGAAAAACAAAACAAAAACAAATCCCAAACCAAGCAGCAAAAAAAATCCATTATTCTATCCCACTGAAAAGGAACAGTCAAAAATATATTGATCACCTCCAAGTGAAGAGTTCCTATTCCCACTGAGGGGGTGTAGTAGTTTTGTAGATGTAGTAGTTTGTAGGAACAAATTATTTGGTTGGGAATTCTGGTCCTGGTCAGAAACTGTAGTCTAGAAACAAACTATTGCCAGTATTAAATGTAAAACAAAGAAATAGCAAAGAAAGACTTGTGTTTCAGTGTTGTATATCTGAGTCAAAATGCTTTTTAGTCTTCTCTTGCCTCTGTATAGCGCATGCACAATCCCTTCCTCACAGCTGTGCTTGAAAAGCATTCTAGCCAACGCTGTTCTATGACTTATCCTAGTCCACATTCAAGTATCTGTTCCACATTTATCACCACCTGCACACAGCCTGTCAGAGGCACTTTTGATTAAAGTGGAAAATCGAACTCATTAAAAAATGAGCAAAGGCCAATAAGATGTATATAATGTCCCTTGAAAAGGTGTTATTATGAAGGTCGTGTTGCCAGGATTCCTTAAGCTACATCTCTCCCTTATTGTTTGAAAGTCCAGGTGTGGCTGATTTGAAACATCTGACACATAGAAAAATTAAGGGGTAGCATCACTTCTGATATGCCCTTTTAGGCACTAATGCTATGTCTTAATCAACTGTGATAAACTGCTTATTGTTCATTACAGGGTCTTACTCAGTTGCAGAGGGGTGTAGATGTACTACTTCCACTGACGTTGAATTTACAGAGGTGCAGGTGAGCAATATAGATCTTAGCCTTTAAAAGTTTTTCCTTCTCTGAAACCTGTAAGAAAATTAGAAGCAGACGTTTTGCTGTTTTCTGCAGATAATACCACACCCCTCATTTCTGCACTTCAAGTCAAATGCAAGCTTAAACAAATGCCAATAAAATTTGGACAAGTGCTATGTAGTTTCTAATTAATGAATGTGGTTTGCACTAAAATACCTTAAGAGTGCTGAGGATATAATTTGAGTATTGTCTGTTCAATGTTATATTCTGCTCCCATATGATTTGAAGGCTCTTTCCTCTTTAATATAAAGTATAACATTTTAGGCAATTAATTTTAAAATAGAAAAGTACTACCTGTTTTTTTCAAAAAGGTATAATAAACCAGCAATAAGGACAAAATTATATTTCTTGGCAAAACCAAGTGTTTTCATTCCCTGTAGCTAAAAGATAGGTAACAGGCATTATAAAAGTTCAGCATATTTTCCATCTGATTCTGGAAGTAACAGAGCATCTGCTACACTTGGAACTATCTGCTGGTGTGCCCTGTGATACACAGCACCATGAAACAGTAGAACAGTGTCTAATGGCCTTATTGAAAAATATACATTCCAAAAGTCTGTTGCCTACTAAGGAAAACACTGGCTGGGCTTTAATTACATCAATACACTGTATTCAATGTGGAAAATAAATCTTGAAGAATTGTCTTCTTAAGGACATGATTGTACTGACACATACAAATGGAAATCCTTACACATTTTAAGAATCATCCATCTCGTGAGAATAGTGGCCTCTAGATTCTGGAAAGCTGAAAACCAATTGCAGGTAAAAATATGTGTGGTTCCATACATTTGCTACTTACTTCAACAAGCCACTGATGGACTGAGGAGAAGGACTTGGGGGTGTGGTTGATGAGAAGCTCAACATGACATGACAATGTGCACTCGCAGCCCGGACAGCCAACCACATGCTGGGCTGCATCAAAAGAAGTGTGGCCAGCAGGTCAAGGGAGGTGATTCTACCCCTCTACTCTGCTCTGGTGAAACTCCACCTGGAGTAATGTGTCCAGCTCCGAGGGCCCCAGCATAAGGATGTGGATATGTTGGAGTCACTCCAGAGGAGGACCACAAAGGTGATCAGAGGGCTGGAGCCACCTCTCCTATGAAGACAGGCTGAAAGAGTTGGGGTTGTTCAGCCTGGAGAAGAGAAGGCTCCAGGGAGACCTTATAGCAACCTTCCAATACCTAAAGGGGGCCTATAGGAAAGACGGGGAGGGACTTTGTAGACGGGCATGTAGTGATAGGACAAAGGTAATGGCTTCAAACTGAAGGAGGGTAGAATTAGATTAGATATTAGGAAGAAATTCTTCACTGTGAGGGTAGTGAGACACTGGAACAGGTTGCCCAGAGAAGTTGTGGATGCCCCATCACTGGAGGTGTTCAAGGCCAGGCTGGATGGGACTTTGAGCAACACGGTCAACTGGAAGGTGTCCCTGCCCATGGCAGGGCATTGGAACTCGATGATCTTTAAGGTCCCGCCCAACCCTAACCATTCTATCATTCTATAAGACCCCTTCTGTATCGTACTTGTCATTACAGAAGACTAGATAATAGAAAACAGCAGCTCCAAAGGCAAACTACTACAGATATTATTACCAGGGAGACCAGGAAAATCTTTTCAGAAAAGAAATATAAAAGATACATAGTGGTGGAGAGCTCCAGGGTTTGCAGTGTTTACCGCAAATAAGCTGCTGACCATGAGTGTGAACTTCCTCCAGGACTCAGAGGTAAATGGATTTTATAGGCCAATACACTACAGTGAAGAAGGCCTTTGACCATCCATGGCAGCCACACGCAGCTTTTCAAGTTTGATTCAAAGGTCACTGATCTTCACTGAAGTCTTCGATATTCATGGCTGATGTTAATTGGAGTCTTTAATTTTCATGGGCACAGATTCAATTGCAACACTTTTACTGGTCTACAAGCAAACATAGGAGATGAGGTAACACAAGTAATTTAATTAAACTGTCTAAACCGCAAAGTGATTATAAATAGTGTCACTTTTCCACTTAAGTAAAAAGATGGCACAAGCACTTAAATACAGACATAGGAAAAAAAAATCATAATGGAATCCAGATCTGTTTGCGAAATCTCAGGAAACCACTGGAATGCACAGGAAAGCCAAGTTCATCTTTATGTATTTCAATTTGTAATACCTTAAAAAAAAAAAAAAGTCAGTGTTAGGCACTTAGGACTGCAATGTGAAAGTACATTTAACTAAAAGAATAAGGTAGAAGCTTTTCATTGACCAGAAACCATAAAAATAGGAAAGAAGTTAAAGAAGGAAAGTTATTCAAAGTGCTAGGAAAATACAGGGCTAGAATTATCTCTGGGAATAATAACAAACCTGATGGCCTGTAGTTTCACCAGGAACACTTTCTTTGTTATTTTTACTGAGATAGCTGCTGCCACAAACCGTGACCCCACTGTATTCAGTGCTTTCCCTTACATTAAAAGACTCCTGCTGTCCCAAAGAGCCTACAGTCTGAGACAACGTGTGAAGCGGACTGGAAGACGTATGGATGGAGAACTGGGAAAGGGCCACGTGATAACCACCTAACACTGATTGTTGCACATTGTCCTTTACACCATTTGGACAAATTAGAAATTACTGATGGGATTCCTAAGAATCAGATAGACAGGTCTGTGTTTGCATACTAATGGCAAGATTTGGCCCTAAATGGATTATTTTTTAAAGCGTGTATCCCAAATGATAGAAAGCATATGTAAACATATAGGAAACACTGTAGTTGATAATCCCATGGTATTTTTGCAAAGTATCTGGAGCACTCATAGCTAGTCTGAATGTTGTGTAGAGTTATGCCTTCCCATAAGGTACCAATGTGTTTACTGAAAGGCACTGAACCCTTTTATTGGAACAGAAAGATCAAAACCTTTTTGGGGGATGTAGAAACTGCAAAAC
>JAHREE010000215.1:1432258-1484315 GCA_033628505.1 Tringa tobata
AAAATAAAATAAAATAAAATAAAATAAAATAAAATAAAATAAAATATTTCTTGTTATTAGCTAAGGTAGAATGCAAAGGGATCAGTAGATATGCAAATATGCAGTATACAAATTCTCTAGCAGGCTCTGAGGCTCTGATCCTCTGGTGAATAGAAAAATATGCCTGGTGTTTCTGAAAAGAGTATGAATAAATCAGATGTCTCAAGTTACGTAAAAGTAATTTGTGAATCTGGGAACCTGTCGATTGATACACAAATAATGTATGCAGTAAAACAATCCATCTATTATTTATGGCTGTAATTGGGGACAGAAACAGGGAAGAAATGTTTATTTAGATCACGACACAAAGCATTTCTGAGTAATGAACCTTTAGAGTACATATGGTTGTGATTTTCAGAAATGACTGTAATAAAGGCACAACTACCATTAATTTTAATGAGTAATGAATTTCTTAATGATCCCAGACAGCCTTTAAAATCCTATATATCTTTTTTTTCCTGTCATCTCTGACAGTTCAAAACAAGGCCACAGAGGTATATACACATAGAAAGCAGCCCACGTGTTCTCTTAAGGAGCATTAACGCTGCCTGTCTTTTGCCATCTAACTTTTGGGCCAAAGGCATACCTCCCTCTGTGGTCAGTAGAGAGCAATGAGCTCCTCCAGAAGGCAAGTCAGGCAAGATAAGAGGTCTTCTGCCCTAAACTGAATTCTGGAGGCACATGCCCCTCCTCTGTGTGGCTACACACAGATGTTACTGCGATCATCCTCCTGCCCTGTATTCCCAAAGTTATATTCTGTGTCTCCCTGCCTCTCCCTCCTGGAAAGTGTAGATGTTGTCATGAGAAAAGTTGACCAGCACAATTTCCTTAAACTCACAAGGTGTTCACCCTAATCCTTGAGCACACTACTGCACGGTATTCAGCTGAGAGAATTCCACAGAGTCAGCCATATTCTTTTGTCCTTCCTCCCACAGATTTTAAGCCATATTAATAGGTCTTTCCTATTTTTTTATACGATACAAAAAGCCAAAGCAGACTTAATTCACAGAAGGTTTCTTGAAGAAGGATGTAAGTTCTATATTTGAAATACAAAATAAAATAAAAAAAGTTGGAGAAGAGTAAACGGAAGGTATGTGTAGGAGGGATAAAGAAAAGGGAAGACTATTAAAAGGTTTGCAGAAGTCTGAATGAGGATGTGAATCTATTGATGCTAATTCAAACAGAACTGCTTGAAGTTTGTCCCAGTGCAGCTGGGATGGGATATGGTGGTTGTCAGCAAATTCGTGATCAGAATGTCACAGGCTTCTTCGAATGACAAAGAACAGAAAGGGGACAATAAGGAAATAATCCAAAATGCAGTATGGGATAAACCAAGTTGGCTGCAGCTGAAAAGAAAATAAATGGTCTGGTCAATTGAAAGCTATAAACTAAAAGGACTTGTGCTTATTCCTATTTAAAACTTACTCAGGTGAAAAATCTACTTATTTTTCGCAAATATAAAAGATGCTAATGTTTCAGAAGCATCAGTATCAGCAGTGGTGCATATTGTAAATACTTACCTGTTTATTTACTAATTCTATGTGTAGCAAGAGGAATGTGCTAGCCTATTGAAAATGACAAGATTTTGGGGAATCAAAGCATTTTAGGGATATAGGGCAAAGAACATTTTTCTTTTTTTAATATTTTTTTTAATTAGTGGCACTATTGCAGTTCCCACTAAAATTACCATACTCTTAAAAATTACCCTCTTTCCCTAACTGTGCAGGAAAGAGGCAATTATTGGTTACAAAAATACTCCTGAACACTCATACTTTATATAATCAATTGATTTGCTAATGAGATATTTTGCCAACACCCACGCTTTTTTTGTCCCAAATCCTTATACAAAATTCTTTCTGCTTTTTTTTCTGCTTCATATAAAGCAAAAGAACTTTTTTCTTTTTCAAACAGCCAAGAACATAAACCTGTAAATTTCCAGTTTTAAGTCTCTCAATCAAGTTTTAATTCCTTCTCCCATCCTGCAAATATAAACACCCCCAGAACAGAGCTGGATAAACAGCTGATCCCTGTGTCACTGTGGATATATTTATGTTAATTTTCAGTTTAAATCATGAGAACTCTGTGTTTGTCTTTACTTTGAGCATTAGTCAAAAGAAATCCTTCATAGTAAACCACCTAAGAAACACCTTTCTGTTGTCCTTGATGAGTCTCAAGGTCAATATTACCAAGTAGATTCTCTATTCACCCATGCAAATAATTTCATATGAACAATTCTCATCGCTCCTGTACAAAAAACAACTTTCATGCATCACTAAAGATTTTTCTCTGCTTTCATGTGTTATATCAAAACTTCATACTCAGATTTTAGTAAAAGACTGCTCCATATTACTGCAAAGCATGATTTTGCATACTTGTGTAACACTGTATGCCAGACTTTACTTCATATCTTATAAGGGATGCTCAAAGTCAGTCTCTAAGGTATAGAAAAGTAAATTTAGTCACAATTTCTACTTTCCACTCTTGTATGATGCTGTAAGTTTATGTAAATCAGCCACAGTTTTCAGGAAGATCTTTCTGTTCTTTTTTCTTACAGGAAGAACACTTGCAACAGCAAAAGAAGCCCTTAATACTGAAGGTAGGTGTGATTAGAGCAGTAACAAGAGAAACAGCTTTTGTAACAGAAAAAAACAAACCCTCAGAGTCAGATACAACAGAAACAAACCCAACGTGGATGTTTTGCTTCTTTGAATGAGAAATATTTTCTGGGACTTTTACATTCAAATTTTCAATATCCTGGTAGCTCTTCATGATCAATATTTCAAAATAAGCTGGTCAACTACCTCAACTAAAAGAAGTCTCAAGTCGCACTTAGCAGATGTTGGATTTCTCTTCACTTCCACTATTAGAGTCTGTCAGAAGATGTTCTGTCTGGGTAGAGCTGAATAAACAGGTAAGTAAACATTGTTTAGGCAAATAATTCTGAACACATAGTTTCCCTTTAAAAAGGTATCCTTGGGTCTTTTCTATTTTTAGTGCTTTGAGATAGAGTTTTTATATCAGAAACTTTCTGTATCAGCATCCACCAAGCAAAGATATGAAGCATATCTCTAATTATGAATACTAATATTCACATGACTGGTAAGGAAAATTTGTAGATTCTCTAGGGCATTCCCAAAGTGTGAGTTTCAGCTTCACAACCCTAAGCTGAGTATTTGGCATCATGCCATACCTGGTCATCCTGCTGATGTACAGTATGATTTTGATCCAGTTTTCATTGGCTTTCTCTTGTTTGGTTGTTTTTGGGAGTTTGGTTTTTTTGTTGTTGTTGTTTTGTTTTAGTTTGGTTTGGGTTTTTTTAAATCTTCAATTTCTGAAGTCTCATTGATGTACTTCTGTGTGTATGGTAGCCTGCACCTGAAATACCCATCCAGAACAGACAATATGGACTGACACAATAGGTCACTGTTATCCTCCTAGACTGAGAGTCACAGCTTTGAAACTCATGTTTCTTGGATGGCAGTATGATAATAATGAAGGAAAAATACTAAATACCGTGCTCCTTCTCCTACAGTTTTTGATCATTCGTAAACAAAAAGACACTACCTATTTGTGTTACTTCTTTTTTGCTTTGCTGTTGACCACCTCTGTGCATTCTGATGTTCTTGAAGAGAATAGTTCTCAGAGATCTCATAAAACCATTGAGCTTGCAAAGGAGCAACATCACTTTTCCTAACTTTTTTGGAAACAGATGCTTTTGCAAATAAAACAAAGTCTTGATAACTTTTCTGTCTCACTGTTATCTTAATTTGCTTGGAGCACTTGAAAGACCTCATCTCACCTAAAATAGAATTTAGCTATTTAAAAGTTATGCTTATAGTCTAAACTAAGCTGTGTGTAGGGTCTCTCAGCAACCAAGACACACTTTTCTTTGTGAAATTAATTGCCCGCTGGAGGAACCTATTTCTAAAGTGAGCATAGGAAGTATGATTAAGTATGACTAAGTTAGACAAGATGTTTAACCTTAGATGCTGAAGTTAATCTCGCCAGCGTTCCAATAACGTAGTCAGAGAGCATGTACTGAATATCAAATATTGCCTTCAGAGCATTATGTTCTATAGTACCTTTAGTATAGTACCTATAGTACCTAGTACAAACGCAGATGTGTCTCAGAAGGAATTTCTAGTGTTTAGACTCTGAGATAGCACTATAATGCCAAATCCTTTTTGTGCTTTGGAGAGCAGCACAAGAAGCCACCAAACTGAGTGGATCAGAAACTCCAAAGCAATATAGCGAGTCCTGGAGCGGAACTAAGTGCACAATATCTACTAAGTCAAAACTGAAGCCTGTTGTCTTCTGATGAGACCAGGAAAAGCACGGGGGAGTGGGGGCAGTACTATAACTGCCTTGACGATGGTCACAGAGAATTAATTTGAGAGAGAATTAAATAATGAATACCACACTTGTTCTCCACCTGAAGTGATACTTTCTGCTGGCATAGCTACTGCAGCATGTTTGGGGAACTCCACTTCTGTTTTCCCAGTAAAATGAGCTCAGTTTCTTTTAATTTTAAATTACCAAGCTCAAGCTGAACTGTGATGAGAATTTCACAAAAGTTTGACTGTTTTGAAAACATTTCTCTTTGTCATTTTAGGGGAATACTGCTTAAAATAGAACGCCTGTGTTTATATACAAATTTATAAATAATGTCTTTCAATGCAAGTAGTTTCCAGGCTGAATAGCCTGTGCAGTAGGCACACAAGTGCTTTGCGATTGATAGTGCTTAGTAATGACAATAGATCGCAAATGGGGATTTAGACAGGCAGCTCCTGGTATTGTCACTGAGAAACGCATAACTTCTAACACACTGTGCTGCAGGATAATCTCCAAGAATCAGACATTCTCCCTCCAGATTAGGTTATAACAGAATTGATTTTCATACCTAGCTCGAACAAAAAAGACCACTTGGCAATGAGAAAAATTGCATTAAAATGATGAGCAGTGTCACTCGGGTTAATTTGATTACATTTGTTATCCAGCCTTTTTTAGTGTCATTTTTACTTTTCATTTTTGTTTCTCCACTACACTCTTTGGTTTTCTATGGTATGATAGTCTTACCTTCTATTTAAGTACAACAAATAACACCCCAAAAATAATTATTCTCTCCTGGCATCAGTCTGTCTGAAAAAGTATGTATTAGGAAAAGTTCAGAGAAGGGCAAGCAAGACTTTTAGGAAGTTTAAGTAACAGATCTGATAAGGAATGATGGAAAAGAGGTGATGCACAACACAAGCAAGAGTATTCTACAAGTATTTGAAGGTATAAATAACCAGATAATAGAAGAAGCATTTAAGGTATTTGACAATGATAAGCCACATCAGGTTTTGATAGGAAAAAAAATTAGATAATTTCAAAAGTCTTTTTATTTATATCTTGAAAGTTACAAAAGTAGACAACAGAACCAATAGACTCAAAAAGTCTAGATGTCATTAGTGGAAATGTGTAATCTTCTTTACTTTGAACTTCTTCCATGTTTGAGACTCATAATAGACTGCTAATGCATTATTCGCTGCTACCACATTACCTGTAAAATCCTGATAAGTACTTTTGTAGTGTTATCAGAAATTTTAGGTCTGTTGGCAGTGGACTAAATTACTCAATTTCTGACCCTATTTTTGTCCTTGACATCATGTATCTCTTTTTTTTTCAAATCCTATAATTCTTAGGTGTCAGAGTAGACTTTCCTGATTTTGAAGTCTACCTGTCTCTGAAATGTAGAAAAAAATAATAATAATGGAAATATAATTTATTTATACTACATTTTAAATATCTGCATAGGTAAGTTAGTGTTAAATGTAAGATTAATATTTTTACTCAAAGTGTGACTATTCAGTTGGATATCATTATGCTAAAAATTATTTTAAGTAATCATTGGTTTTGAGAGAAAATATTGCATATCATATGTTTTAAGAAAAAAATACTTCAGGACTTTTTAAATGTAGAAGAGATTGTCACTGCAAATATAACATGGAAACCAGAAAGGGCTCCTTTTGACCTAGGCCTTTTAGCAAAGACCTGTTTTCAAAGGCTGACATGTGGTTCTGTTAGCGTAGAAACAAACACATAACCATTCTCCATTCTCATCCCAAACTTCCTTAAGCTGCTTGTGGAACGATAGATTAATATTAGAGGATTCTCTCTTGTAAACATTGAAAGCTAAAAATGTTTGCGTAGCAAAACGTGTAGGGATTGTCTTTAGTATACATGGTAGCCTGAATTCAGTATATTTGAGTGACTACAGCCTTTGTGTGTGCAAACTCCACCAAAAAAAGAAAAAAAAAAGTGGAAAAAATCTGAAAGCAGGGTAAGAAGATAAAGTAATACCATTAAGGTTATTAAAGCCAATTAAATTTAATTTGAGATAATTATAGGCAAAAACTTTCAGCACGCTGTAAAACTGATTCATCAATTACAAGAAACATAAAATTGAGTTTAGACAAAAGACTAGTGCATTAAATCAATAAAGTGAATGTAAAGTAGCCATGAAATATACATCAGGGCCCCCTGAGGGCACCACCAGCCCTGACTGTCCCTGACCCTGCTCCACGGGTGTCTCCTCACCCTGCCCATGGCCCAGGACCTCATGTCAGCCCCCAGGGCTGCCAGCCCCTGCCCCAGTGATGCCACATCAGGGCTGGTCTCCGGCTCCCCACAGTCTTGCCCTGCTCAGCCATGAGCCCCACCAAGTTGGGCCCAGCTGCAGGCCCACATCCCGGCCTGGCCTCGGCCTGGCCTCATCTCCAGGGAGGTGCTCGATGCCTGGGGCTGGGGCCGCCCTGGTGCTCCTCCAGCTGCCCTGCCCCTGGCTGGGAGGTGGGACATGCCCTGGCCACCAGGTCCTTCCCTGCCGCCACGAGGAGCCCCCGCTGCCCCCAGCCCTGGGGAGGTGCCAATCTGCACTGCTCCCTGAAAATGCAAATGGAGAGAAAACTGCACTATAAAACTTCAGAACCAAATAAGTAGCGTGGGAACTAGGAGTTCCTTCTCCGGCATTACAACCTTATATGAACTTGCACGTGTTCCTTAAAATCATTCAGCCAGAGAAATATGAGAGCATGTGGCAGAAATAAATACCAGCCCTTCCACCACAGTCACTTGCTGTCGCCAAAGTACATGCAGACTTTCTCATCATCCCTAAATTCTTATAATTTTAATCTACAGCTGTCAGCACAGTAGTAAACAGTTCCTCAGTTCATTTTAATAAGAACTCTGGGAATAAAAGAGATTACTGACTTCTTAAATACTTGCATATTTCAATAAGCCTTTGCATTTCTTCTGCTTTGAGAGGGTACAAATGGGGGAAAAGGCCTTAAAGTCTGTGTTTAAGAGAATATAGTACAATTTTATAATATGATACGAACAATTCTATTGTTTCATACAATAAAAATAAGCAGTTTCAGAAAACTTAATGATCAACTAGAGCTATTGTTCTTTATCATAAAGTTTTGATGAGTCAACACCAAGGATTCATTAGCTGTTGGTATTCAAAGATGGCCGTACTATGACACTTTTTTCATTACAACAGTACTTGTGTCAACAAATTGCTGATGTTTATAGTAAGAAGCACTGTCATGTGTTTCCAATAAGTATTTTCATACCCTTTAATACACCAAAGGACTTCTGCAGGTTGCTTGTCTAAAGCTTGACCAACTTCACTGAAAAACCTCTCACACTGGAAATAGCAATAAATAGCCATCTACTACAATCACTTATTCCTGTGGGTGGACGTTTGGGTGTTTTTCATCTAGCCTGTTTTTAGATATCTACTGCAGAGATATCTAACTGTGACCTTCCCCCTCTGTGATCCCTTCATAATTAGTAGAAAGAAATCGACACTCTAGGGCATGATTCATATGACCCACTTTAAGCATCTACTTCGGGAGGAGATGAATTGCACCCTATAGGTGTCAACCTCTCCTTTGATTATAAAGAGTTTTAGATCACTAACCACATGTACAAAGAGATGTCTAGATTTGGCCAGATGAATCTCACCCTCAGTGACATGACTGAATAGGGTCTGAGCCAGGCAACCTTTGTCTGAAAGCAGCATAGAACTGGCAGTAGCAGAACTGAAAACCACCAATGACCTTGAGACATCCTGTTATTCTAGTCCACTGTTAAAAAAGGACATTGGTATCTCTACAGTATTGACTGCATTTTAAACCTTTTCTGTCAGATTAAAAAATGTATATGAGATTTATTGCAGAGTATAATCCACCCTTTTTCTTTGATCATATTTTCAAAAGAGCTGCACTCATAAATCATATAGATGTTGTATTATGTACTGGTTTAATATAGTAACTATTTTTATTCTTGTCAACTTAGTTAAGTTTTTTCTTTATAATGAGTGTTGCAAAGTTTTTTGATGTTGTTTATTGTGTCTTGTGGCTCTACATGTCGTTTCACAGATTACAAACTTTTCACTGTCTAATACTTTGTTGAATGCAAAATACATTTTATTCTCTACAATTGCAGTTTCCACTGAGTACATATTACAACCAATTATTCCTCATTACAGAGTAGCTGTCTACTTATGTCAGACCTCATTACTGTTTCTTAGAGTCAGAATTCTAGTACCCAGGAGTTTAAAATATTTGAATAAAAAGTAAGAAGCCCACAGATCAACAATCTTTTGTTTATTTTTAGTATGCCATTTTTATTACATTGACATTCTGAAAGAACTTGACTGCAGGACCTTCACTTCATCACTCTTGGATATTTGGATGCTCGTGTTGTGAAATAAAATATCCTGTTTACTGAAACCTTATGCAATTAGCTTGGTGTGTCAGAAAAATCATTTATAAGTCTCATCGAATGAGACTTTTATAGGTTAGAGAATAAGAAAAAAAATAATCCTGATCATGTTAAAAAATACTATTTTGTGTCTAACACTTTATGACTACATAAAATACTGCAGTAAAAAGTATCCAGGGAATTTACACTGAATTATTCCTGAACAGTATGGATCAAATATCGTGTAGGTACTCATGTAACTAACAGGTTAGACAGCCACATTCAAAACTCCCTTTTAACCTAACCTACTGTGACACATTATTGAGATCTCTGAGTGTCTCCATTTTCAATACTCTTGGTTTCAAAGTACCTCAAAGTCTGCTTCTGGTCATGCTGAAAAGTACCCCAGTCAGTGCTGTTGTGCGATTAGCCAGCTAGGGGAGGACCCAGGCAGAGCATAAGGGCATCAGCAGTAGCACTTTTTTTTTTTTAGTAGCACTATTTTTTTTATAACCTGATTCAAATGAGTATTCCAAATAAGACTGGGATTTCACCAGGAAACTAAATTGCACTAACATCTGTAGCCTCCTAAGAAGTCTGGGATTCACAAAGACAACATCATTTCACCCAAATTCCCTTAAAGAGCTCTTCCAGAAGCTGT
The DNA here is from genome assembly GCA_033628505.1 of Tringa tobata. Taxonomy (NCBI): domain Eukaryota; kingdom Metazoa; phylum Chordata; class Aves; order Charadriiformes; family Scolopacidae; genus Tringa; species Tringa tobata. The sequence continues at coordinate 1,441,710 of JAHREE010000215.1, forward strand.
TCTCAGGGTATATAAAAAAGATGTTGAGATCTTTCTGATCTGTACAATACACACTGACTCAAAAAGAAGACTGGAAAAGATAATACTGGCTTCAAACTTTTGCTATAGAATTAGTTAAAGCATTTACCCAAGAAGGAAAAGTTCTATTTCAAGATACCTTTAAAGGCATGCCTCATATTTCAGGAAAGTATCAGGTTTTACAGGTCAGGTCAAGTAGAAGGCACAGCATCTCTCCTATTGAAACTGAGCAAAATCACAGAATTCACAGCACGTGAGAGAAATCAGGTAAAAAGAGCAACTGGCTTTTATGGTTAAATAGGTATAGTCTAATGTGACAGAAGGGACCAGGGCTGAGTTCATGAAATATTCATTAGCTCAGGACCACATAACAAAAAGACAGTTAGTTTATAACTTCATGTATTTTGACTGCAACAGAGGTTACTTTAATTTTAGTTACCACCCTTTATTAGTCAGATTAACATTTCTTTAAAAGGCTTCTTTTTATTTTCAGCTGTGAAGGACATGTGACAGAAATTTCTCTGCTGAAAGTTAAACTGTAATTTCAAAGCTTGCTTGCTCAATACATGACATACACAAATGGAATTGCAGCATGTAACTCCTAAGTATGATAAAATAAAGCACTGGTAAAAATGGGCAACGATAATGGCTTTGCAGTTCCTGAAATGCTGTGCTGCCACGAAAAGCCGGTCTGTATTGTAAGACCCAGAGCATCCTCTGTTCTGGGAAAGGAACTGTGGTGGTGATAATCTTTCTTCAATATAACAAAATTGATGATTTCATAACACTATTTAATTAATTAACCCTCAGGAATACTTTTGTCCTAATTCAAGTTTATAATTTGAGAAAAGAAAAGATAGAAAGAGGAACTGAAATATTAAAGTAACTACAGAAAAAATGCAGAAACTTTCATACTGGGCAGCTTTAGCCTCACTTCTCACTGTCCAGAGACAACTTTCCACTGGGTTTTCTCTTTGCTCCTGCTGTACACTTCAAAGGCCAAGTTGAAAATTCAGCTCTTTTAACAAATCAAAGCATGCTGCCAATCCAGCCATAAATTAAAAGATTCTTAACTTGATCAAATCTTCTTTATCACATAAAACTGGTGTTGACAGACCTGTTTTATTTACATAGGTTGAGTATATCTGCTGATGAATTTCCTAAAAGAAACTTGAAGGCAATTTATAGATATTTAATAACTCCTTAACTAATGACCATGATATCAAAGTGCCTTGAACAATCTAAAGAATTAATCTGTTCCACTATTAATTGTCATGAAAATTATCTTCTATTTCACTTTTTCCTCATGTAGAATTACTTTAATCGTCTCTTTCATTCTTGTTTCTTACTTCTTTGTTCTGCTTTTGAGAGTTTTTGTTGTTACAATTTATGAAGAAGAAAGGCAAGATAGTTTTCAATTAAAATAGAAATGCTTAATAGATTAATCACTGTATTGATATGAATATTTAATTTTGGTTTACTGCTTTCTTCTGAATACATACAGTAACATTATAAAATAATTGCTATATATCAATAAGCCAAAATAATGTATTTTAATATAACACATTTATTAATAAATACAGTTATTTGAACATCCATTCCCTGTATCTCACTGAAAATAAGTTTGTATTAGTATATTGATAATTTTGGGGGCAGCTAAGTGCAAAGATGCATATTTATACTTTAGACTACTTACTTTCTAGCTATCTAGCTACATACATACTATCAATCATGCTTACTGCAAGCCAGATTTTGTTCTGGCTTTCTGGATATTTTCTGCTTTGCTTGAATTTGTAGCTGTAGAAAAAGAAATAGCTTGTTTCAATTGCTGTTGGATATAGCATACAACTAAAACAGATGTACAGACCCCAGCATATGCATTGAGCTAAAGCTACAGAAAGTATATTTTAAAAGTTTCAAAGGTTAAATTCAGTAATCACCTATGACTATGTGTGGATGTGTGGATGCACACATGTGTACGTACTTGTGATATAGGTATTATATAGAGAGATACAAGTGGAGGAAGCAATTCACGTCTGTGGAGATCTAAACCAAAGAATTGCAGTGTAGTTGCTGTGTATTGATTAGCCTGTTATTGATTACTGCACTTTGCCAGGGTGATCCTGGCAATGTTCCATCTGGAGGAAAAACGTTCCTCCACATGGTTCATGGGTGGAAGGGAATAAATGTTTGCTTCATTATCTACTCTGTGAATAAAAGCCATGGATATAAAATATTAGCTCTTTACTAGCTGTTGAAGCAAATTATTTCTCTCTAAAGCTCACAGTTTTAACACTCAAGATCATCAGCTCATGATGATAAATGAAAACAAAGTTCGACTGAAATTTCAAAAAAATCACAAGCTGCACCAAGCACAGGAGCCTGATGTTGCCACCACGAAAACTACACAGCTCACACATAGCAGCTGGAAAATGCTGGAACAAGGACCTGTAGCTTTCTGACCTTTGTTTTTGTGGTAGCTAAAGGGATTTGTCCTGCTTAGGACAGGAACTCTGTAGGTGTTTGAGGTGTCAAATCTATCCCACCCTTAGGTACCTCAGCAAAATAGCAGCTAAAGGAAGCATTAGTTGTTTGCCTCAACGTGCTAAAAATAATGCTTTTAAGTGTCAAAAGAAAAAGAAGCTGCAGAAGATAAGAGAAGAAACAAGCACTGAATATATCAGTCACAGTGTACAGTCAAGAGTACATGCTTGTTCCGGGAAACACTTTGAATTGAAAGCAAGGATGTAATTGTATATTGCATTACTGTCACTCAGCTGGATATCGTACACCTATGAGTTTTAACACATATCTGACTTCTTGATGTTTCTGGTGCCTTCCTTTCTCCTTTTATTTTCCTTTAAAGTTTGCTCTTTCACAGCTGATTTAATTTTTATACTCTGTCTTACAGTTTTCATTGTATGTTTGTTTGCAGGTTTTTCCTGGTCCTTCCTAGTTAATCTCTCAGATGTTATGCATTCAGCTATCTTCGGAAAGGATGGAGATGCTGCATCTCCCAGGAGCCGGTAAACAGAACATTAATAGCTGTCTCAGGCAATGCTGCATGTTCCATATTTTCACCCAGAATAACAATTTTACACTCACTGCTCCACTTAAAGCTATATCACTGAGACAGATCTGACATCTCTCCAGCGAAAGAGCCCAAACTTACAACAACAAGAAGATGCATAGCACCGTTGTCCTTAATAAGTTTAGGATCCTGGGAGCGCAAAAAGTACCTGTTGTTGGGCATTTGGGTAGAGTGTACTGCTACCCCGGAGTGCCAAGATGAGCGGATGGGGAGAGGAACCAGAGAAACCTCTGGGCAGAAGAGATAAATTAAAGTAAAAATAAAGAGAGAGGGGAATAATGGAAAAATTATTGTTCTGGTAAGCTCCCCAGTTCAATTTCAGAAAAAAAAAAATCAAAACAATGGCAAAAATAAAACAAAACCACACCCCCAAAAATCCAGTGATGGTGTTTTATCATTTACACCTTGTTGAGTCATTGCCCAAATAGCTGTTTCTTCTGCAGTCAGTTCTGTCTCCTATGCTCAGAATGAGGAAAGTACTTCAGGAGAGCCATTCTTCTGGGGTTAAAAAGAAGAAAAAAAAACACTCAGAAAAACAAGGTGTCTGGAAATCATTGCTGATGATTGCATTAGTTTCATGACAAAACATTTTGGCATAGTTTTAAATGATTCTGTTTGATGATTTCATATTCCACAAACAAAAAGGAACCCGTGTTTTCACTTAGCTGTATGAACATTAATTATGTAATTTCTTACTTTGTTTTATTTTGGCAATTTCTCACTATTTACCTGGAGGCCCACTAAACTGCTAACAAAAAACTCCCACATTTTGGCACTGCTTACATTTGTGTTCATTAACAAGTTCAGAAAAATGTATTTTATTTATTTTTAATAAAAGAACTACTTGCTTTATGAACAAGAAGATAAAACTCAGTGCTGTGAATCAACTCTCAAGACAGAGGAAACATGCACTACCACTCCTATGTTTCTGAGTCTGGATTTTGCTAATGACACATAGAAGTGTTTGTATTCATATAGGTAAAAATACTTTTAAAAAATTCACGTTAGTTTTACTCTAAGCCACAATAGGATCAAATAGAGCGAGTGTATAGTTGTTAAAATATATCCTCTAGGTATCTAAAAGGCTTTTCAACCACAGTATAACTTAACTTATACTGAGCTTTTTTATGCTGGTGTGGCCAAGGCAAGAACGACTATATTTCATGTACACTACCTACTTCTCAGAAGTAAAATATTTTCCTTCAAAAAGAGTGGGAGATGCTTTCCCCTCCCTCATACCTTTACTGAAAAATCTACTAAGTGAGCTTCAGAGCACTTTCTGTGTTTTTGTCTTCTATAAGTTTGGGGTCTTCCGTTCTCTCTCCATTAAGTTCATATGACAATGAAGTTCCAAACCATTTCCACAAAATAGTTATAATCACATCTATGCTCTTTTACAGTCATGATTACACATATCATCGTATTTTGCAAATTCCTGACCCTGAGCGCAATATGACACTGTGACAATTTACGTTCAGGCTTTTAGCTTGGGTCATTTAGTGACCACTTTTCCTACTGTCAAACTATTTACCTCTCCCACCTATTTAATTTTCAGTAACAGCAACCAGGTTGTATCTTTCTAGCAGCACAGTGGCTTCCAGGTCCTGATGTTTGGTGCCCATGCTGCTTGTATTGGTGTAGAGATACTTCAGCTGGGCTGTCAGCTGTGCCACCTTCTCAGAGGAACGCCTCTAAATTCCTTTGTGATATGTCACTGGTGTATCCCTCTCGCTCCTATCACCTCAGGAGCCCCTGGTTCATCTCTGTAAGAGTTCAGGTGTGCTGCAGTGTAGCCAGCATGTCTCAGACTTACAGGGTGAGGGCCCTTGCTTAGTATATAAATATATAGTCCTATAGGTATACCTTTGCAACAATATCATCGGAAGAATACCCTAAAACACCAGAGCTAGGTCTTGCAAAGGCCTTCAGGTTACACAGAAATTGTTATCCACACGATTGGTAATTTCCATGGACTCTTAATACAGGATAGGAGATTAACATGAGCTATACATTAACGGCTCCCTTATCAGCAAGCTCCTTTATTTAGAAATTTTCAGTTTTAGCTGATTTTTTTTTAATTCTTTTTCAAACTTTTTGTCTTTATCCGAATTGAAAAATTATATACAGTTCTTTGAAAACAGTTTGGGAAACAAAAAGAATGTCACAGGTTTTACAGAATTGTGATTTTCAGTGTTGCAACTACCACAAAAACTCTTCTTCTTCCACATGTTTTAAAGAGATAATGTTGAAAACATTTATTATGGAAACTGAAGTGTCTGATGTTCCTAAGAGCCATTTATAGTGCAATCACATGTCTAGTTTAAAGAAAAGTCATCTTCATTCTCCACCGCAAGAGAAGCATATTAATCATGTCATAGAGTAGCCTAGCACGATGAGAGAAAAGTAAATACCAATTTGAGCTCCTCACTTAAATCATGGCCATCAAAAATGATGCTAGATTTATAAGAAAAATAGAAACAGTATACTGAATTTATAATTCAATATGGGTTTTTTGTAGAGCTTATCAGGTGTCTGTTATCATAACAGGCAATTAGAACAAGCTTTTTTCATAACACCTTCACTGACTGTAATGAATCTAGATTTGCAACAGATAAGTATAAACTCAATACAGACCATTGACCTGGTTTTACTATTTCCATAAAACATGATAAAAACTCCATGATAAATCAGAAAAATAATCTCTCTTCACTGTTTGAACAAAAAGTGAAATAATCCTACAGTATGAGAAGTAAAATCTTCCAGACTAGGTTACCTAACAAAAATCTCTTAAAGGAACTGGTATTTCAGAGAAGATGGGACTGTTCCAGTATTTTATTTTAAAGATCACATATATGTTTCTTAAATGAGTTTTACAGATAAGACTGAAAGAAATTGTGCATAGATAATATACATGACATTTTAAGGGAGCTATTGCTATAGATAAGATACAGATAAATATTCTATAAAACTGCATCATACAATGTTCCATAAATAGCTTTTATTCAAAAACGCCCATCTACTTAGCAAAGAATTATAGGTGGACTACTACTACTATCACTACTACTACTACTAGTATCAGTAACAATATACAGTAGGAAGAAGGAATCTGAGTTTAAGATAGGAGGGAAAATTGCCAAATGATTTAAAGACAGCATAATTAACCAAAATATGAGAAACCATGGTAATCTTTGAAAGAACATTTTGGAAGATTTATACAAGAACAGTTTGGAGGAGTCAAGAGATTGAGTAGGCAAGGCATGAAATACCCAACGCTCAGGCTTAATATCACTAATGAGAAGAAAGACCACATTCTAGTGGCCTAACACTTATTAATCAAGGTAGACCTTGATTACATTGAGGGTATTTTTTCCAATTCTCCTTCACACCTTTTTATGATTCCAAGAATTTATACTATCGTCTCTATAAAATTTATCAGTGGCTATGTTAAGTCCTAGTTTTATCAGTACTTGCAGGCTGTGATACATCATGGATAGAAATGCAGAAGCACAAGCTTTTTTTTATTATTAAAAAAAAAACCAACAAAAACCGAAAACATCAAACCAACTTTTTTGTTACATTGCAAACTATTTAGGATCTCCTGAATTAACAATAATGCATTTTAAAAGTGACTAAATGTTTTTAATAATTTTCTTTATTCCAATATTTGACCTAAAAAGGCTTCCCTAACTTTCAAATTATAACAGGATGAAACTCGGAAAGATGAAGTAGGAACTGGAATAACTAGGGAAAAGAACTAAAAAGTGGGTGAGCATTATTTATTTCTGGTTTCCCTGTTGCCTGTTGTTTCAGACGGCAGTAGAAAATCACATGCTACTACAATAAAACAGTAAATGACCCTAAAGAAGGCATTAGATCTTTTTTTTAACGAAGTCCTCATTAAAATTAATAGGACAAAAGAAATATCCTTTGAACCCAAGCTATCACATCTGTCCAAGAAGGTGCAGAACAAACAGCTCACCTTGATATAGAAGCGTCAGCAAAGCTATGTGCACTCTGCTGGAGCTCTGAGGCAAAGAAGCTGTAAAAGCAGGCTTGTTTCCAGAGGGCACAGCATCACTAATTCTAAAAATTCCCTTGAATGGAAAAGTTATCCTTTATATGCTAATTGACTCAGTTCAAAGAACAACTCAGTTGTTAAAATATGAATAAAAAAGGAATATCGGGAGGCGGAGGGGATCATAAGTGGCTTTGTAAAAAGGAAGAGTAAAATAACTGTCAAGGAAAATGCTACCCAATTCTCATTAGAAAACTCTTCTCTCAGCTTCTCTGGCTTGAGGGAGGGTATCCAATGGAAGAAAAGAAGATTAGTTTTTGTCACCTCACTGATCATGTCTGACAGACTAGTTTGTCAACACAAAATGTGAAATAGTAAACATTTTAAGGCTTATAAACAACTTATAAATGGCTGCTGCAAACAATCTTTCACTCTGAGGGAGCTGGGAGTTTAATTTCTTGCTGTGCCCATGTTTCTATTTTCATTCAAATTAAGTTTACCTACACCATACCTGTTGTTATGGCAAATAAATCAGTCCAGTTAGGCTTGGGCTGCCTTTCAAGTGTTAGGAAGTATATTGAAATACACTTTTATGGGCCTTGTAATGCATAATATCCCATGGATCTGGGCAGTTTTCCCATCCCAAAGATTGTTGAAAGAATCCACCTTGTGGTAGTGGTGCTTTTGTTATTCCTCTGGGATGTGGGAGACCCCAGATCAAATCCTCTCTCTGGCCCTCTCTAGCAGCAGGACGTGATGCAGTTATCATCAGGTACCGGCCGGTATCACCATCAGTCTCTCACTATGCAGTTTCTCTGTTTTCCATTAAAAATTAAAAGGATGCAGGGATGTAGTCTTAGATACCATCACTTTTATCAGAGTCAGAGCGAGCTTCCGTTAGCTACTGAATATCTAACTCTTATGTTTATACAGTAGGACATCTCCAAAATGAGAGAGCGAGCGCTTCTTGTATAAATAATATGCTGCTTAAATGTTATTGGCTTGATCCTATTTGCATCTTGAACATGCCTCTCTCATTTGCTGCATAGGGAGCTAATTATTAAGCTGGTAAATACCCCAGTGCTACACTTTGCCATTTGAACCAGAAAAATCTATCCTGAACCTGAGAAATCTTTCCTTGCTTGATTGCTGGTGGACCTGTCACATTTGGAAAAAAAGTTTTCATTTTGTCAGCCTGGCTTTTTATCACAGAAAGTGGCTAGTCAAAACATTCTTGACAAGTTTTAAATGGAATTCAACACAGTGCAAAAGTTCAATATTTTCTGACTAGAATTGCTGTAAGAATGAATGTTTAAAAGCTCTCTAAAATGTTTTAATTTTCATTTTTTGGAGATGGTAAGAGGAAAATTCTATGAGAGCTAATGTAAGAGAAGAGTATTAAATTCTGTGTTTATCCAGTGTACTCATCTTGCTCCTGATCCTTGGACTGCCCATGTATGAGATGACAGAGGTGAAGGGCAACACGGAGCAGATTTGAGGGCTGGATCGTTCTAAGCATTTGATCACTAATGGCATCTGTGGGAGGGAACGCACTCGGCACTGTTCAGGGGGAAGACTTTCAGAACATGACACGTTCAAAAGAAAGCAAGGGCACAGGTTACACAAATTGGCATCGTTCCACTGACATCACTTGAGCTGTGATAACTGACAGAATACAAATTTGACCCAGACACCTGGCACGAGCTTTCTGTTGCATGCACTTGAGACCAGATCTGTGCATGGCCCCATGCTGCGGGTAGGCTGGGGAAAGCACCCCAGGCATGTCACTCAAGTATCTACCCTCCTTTCCTCTAAAAGCCCCAAAACCTTGCCTCTTCACTTCTCCCACTAGCATCCCTACTTGCTTCTGCTCCTGGGTGCCTGGTGTCCTCACTTGTCACTGATTACCCGTGCTTATCTCTCTTCACCAGGTTCATCACTTCTGGGTGATACTGAACGTCCTTCCACAGTCAGTTCAAGCCTCGTACATCAGGAGAGGCTTTATCACTGGCTTGCTGGAGATTGCTAGACAGTCCTGAACAGGGGCAGCTATCTGTCAAATTTTGGTTGGGCAGCTACTGGTGAAAATGTTTGTGATTATTGAAATGGCATTCAAACACTGCAGACATCTATCCTGGAAATGACAAAACCCAGGATGTGTGTCCATTCCTGAATCACTTGGAATAGACAGCTGATGTATAAACTCCGGTCTCATTTTCTGATCTGGGAAAATGATCTCTAGCTTGTATACTATCAGCCTTTTGTCACAAAGTTGTAGTTTCTTAAACTTGTTGGGCAGAATTCCCAACAAGTTTGTTGTATTCCCCAAATCCAGACAAAAGAAGTTTTGTTTCATAGTAGTCATCATGCATGAAGAAATTGCAACAGGAACAATAATTATTTATCAGCTCCCTGAAATCAGAGATCAGATGAAAAATGCAAATTAAGAAAAGTGAATTGTTGTCTATATGACTCCAGGAAAATGGCTGAAACTTTCTTTTCTTTAGGTCTTTAACAGAGGTTAAATAAAAGCGACTGAAAGTGAATTATATATTAAAATCTCAATATCCATAAGTAAGTCTTGTGTATTAAAAAATTGAATTAATGTTTTTTACTGGAGCCAGTATTAATGACTTTTAAACTTTAAAGACTCTCCAAAAAATACCCCTGTCACAGTAAATTATCATTTACTTTCAACAAAAGATTTCGTTTATTACCAAGACATTTCCTACAAGGGGAGAGCTGTAAAAATATCTCAGACTGCTACCCCCTGTCTAATTATAATTAAATATTGCATTACAGTAGTGTAGATGATATGCAAAAGGACCTCAATGCTCCATTGTATTGGGCAATCAATTCACATACACAGAGCGAGAAACAGCCCTTGTCAGGCAGAGATCATTGGAACAACGCAGAGAAGCAGGGGGTCAGAGAGATGAGGAGCTTGTACAAAGTCGCACAGTAAGTAGGCACTGGACCAGCAACCTAAATCCCAGAACGGTTCCTCTTCCAAGCTGCCTTATTTCACTGAATTTCACTGAATTTTTAGAGTTGGAAGGGACCATAGAGATCATCTAGTCCAACTCACCTGCCAAAGCAGGATTGCCCAGAGCTAGTGCATGTTACTCAGGACTGCATCCAGGCGGGTCTTGAAAATCTCCTGAAAATCTCTTATATGTGTGAAATAATTTTTAAGGACCTTTTTCTGGGCATGAAGTATTTCCATTATAAATAGATCAATACATGTTGGTCCATTAATATAGAGAGTTGAATAGGAAAAAAATATAAAACTGTGAATGTCTTTTTTTTTTTACCTGCATTTTTTGGTGCATGAGATTTACTAGTTCAGAGTTCAGGAAATGAGACTGTAGCAGGCAAAGTAATCATTACACGTTTAGATAGTGTCTTGTAAAAAGATGTGTCATATCAATGACTTTCAATGAGGGTTATACAAGCAGCTTTGAACAACGCTATTGTAAAGTTAGACCCATTACAGGACAGTAAGAAAAAATGGTGTTCTGGTAAGAGAAACTGAAATGCTAACTTGATGTAGTTTTCAAGGGAAAAATACCTCATATATACAGAGTTTCAAAGTTCTTCTGTGAAGGAATTTATTCAAGGAAATCATCTAATTTTGCTATCAAAAATATAGCACATTTCTTATAAAGCAAACAGAAACATTTATCATTTGCCTTAACATTATATTGATGTAAACTCCAGGAGGACCATCAATCTCTAGAGGAAAGGAGCCTGTTTTATCAGGTGGGAAATAATAAATGTCAACACAAAAAATAACAAGGCAATTATATTTAACAATCTGCTGACACTGATTGGCAGAAATATTGACAGAGATTCTTATTTCATAATGACCTAAGGGTACATTTTAGAGAGCATAATTTCAAAAACACCGTTTTTTTCTCTCATCAATTTATAGCAGTAGGAATAATGAAGTTCCTCTTCCTTGTAATAGAAATACATTGAATCCATGTTCAATGAGGCGTGGACACTGTATCTTTCCCCTTGGAGAAAGGCAATTGCAGCAGCGATGTGAAAACTTCTATTTGTTGCTTTCTCCACAAAGAGCATTTTCTGTGTGTATTTACAGCAGGGCTTGTGGGTCCAAGATGATTGTTAATAACTCCTCTTTCTGCTTAGTGATTCTTAACTGGTAATGGTAAGAGACAAATTATTTGCTATGGCAAGAGCCAGAGAGAGGGGCCATACTGAAAAATATCAAAAAATACTATTTAGTTTGGAAAGAAAAATTAGAGGCCTGTTACAGAAGTATTAAGTGAAAAATTATATAGAAAAAATAAGCTGGGAAAAGATTATACAAAGAACTACCCAGAGTTGAAACTGTGTGCATCCTGTGTGGCTTCTGACATATTTGTTATGCTTAAAATCCACAGGCTGATGATTTTATTTTTATTATTTTGTTTACATTTAAGGATGCTAGGCTATATGTTTTGGTTCTGTGAGAACACAGAGCACTGTAAATACAATTACTCCATTTCAAAAAGCAGATGCAATTTCACTTCCCTGATAAATGTCTAGATATCTCATAGCAGGGCCAGCTACAGGATGGATGGCAGGCACCCATATCTGTAAAGGAATTGCTATATTCTATATAGTTCAAGGAAGGCAAAAAGAACAAACTATGCAGCCCTTCCATGAACTTCTGAGAGAAACTCTGCATTATTTTCCAGAGATTAATATCTGCTTTGGCAGACAACAGCTTTTTTTGGTAGTTTAACAGATTATTCATTATGTGCTTTGCATTCATGTTATAGTATCTATTGATTGCAAAACATTTATTCTCTTCTTCCTTTCCTCTGGACGATTTCAAGAAAGATTTCTTTTTTTTTCAAAAAAAAAAAAAGAGGAAGACATAAACTTTTTCATAATAGTTTTAGAATAATTATATTCATGACATGTATGCATATGCATTTTTTTTGATTTCTAATGACATTTTTTTCTTTTGAAGGCATTACATATTTTTTCCAAAAAAGGTTATAGTGAAAATTATTTCTGAATCACATTTCAGTGAAACTTTTCAAGGTTCCTAATTTGAACATGCTGGTTTTAACATTTCAAACTCTAAATATATGTATTTTTTTCAAAAATTAGGTGTGAGCAAACTGTTAGGCTGGGAATTGCTTATGAACAAAGCAGGAGAATAGTCCTACTTACTTCCCTTTAAGAAGAAATGTAAGTAAGCAAATGTTGCGGTGTTTCTCTTCTGAGACCTGAAAATTGATGGCTTTGAAAACCCCTGAGACCCATTTATCTATCAGCAAAAAGAATATCAAAATACCATCTTCGGAGCTGTCATGAAGTTCAAAGATTTTTGAGGCCTTTTATTGAAAGATATGAAGCATTATTATTCACTGACCAAGCAGTGCAAGCATATACTATTGCTTTAAAATATTTTTATTTTAAATGACCAGAGCAGGTAAGCATATGTTTCCTAAAATGAATGTTTTTTATATGTTCCTCTTTTTTCTTCGTCAGACAGCTCTGCACTATACCACGAAGAAAAACCTATCCAGATACAGCGCCACTACATCTGACAAACGGGCACACCATGTTTTTCAAAGTTCACTGCTCTTCTATGTTCAAAATTTGATCTGAAAACTATTTATTTTACTTAAAATCTGAAAGAGCACATTACAAAGGCCAGATTGACTTAAATTGTCACTACTCTAGTATAGAGGCATTTTGGTATTCACTGAAAAGAAGTCTTCTTTCGTATCTACGTGTCTGTGTATACAGAAGTGTTATCTCATTGTGTTGGACTATTTCACTACTCTACCCTTCTATTACCTGAAGAGTAAGAAAATCTTTCTATTTTGCATAGATGGTAAAGCAGGTCATTTGCCCTAAACCAGTGAAAAACAGGGTGAAATCAAAATCGCATCCGTGATCAGGGAAAAACTGTGCTCAGAGCACGAAACGAGCAACAGAATCTGCTTTAGGAAATCTATAGAATTTATCCTGGAGGTAAGCTAGACAGGGAAGATGAGCCTCCAGAGACTCATAGGGCCAGGTAGAGGGCTAGTGACAGAGAGACATTTCTTGTATTCTTGTTCCATTTCAATAGAAACCTTGTTTTCCTACTGTATTTTACAGAGCCATCACCCTGCAGACCTCCTGCACTGTTCCTTCCTGCTCCATCCATCCCCAGCTCCTGCCATCTCCTCCTCACCTCCCAGCACCTACCTAACACCACCAATGCATCACCCAGAAGAGTTTATTTAGCGTGGCTCCCCTCAATGGTATGCCTCATTATTCAAGTTTATTTGCTGCATCAGAAGAGGATTACTGAAATAACACTTTTCCAGACTTACTTACTTGTATACATGCTATTGGTCAGCTTTTTATTGACTACATAGGAAAACAGGAGAAGTGTTTGTAGACTGCTATTTTACTCATGCTAGCCTGACAGGTGCTTTTACTGACTCCGGCTAGAAGATGCAAAAACACTTAGCTAACGTGGAAATATTCTAAACGTAGGAAGCAGTTCTGGATTTTAATAAAACAGCTTTTTGTTTCTTTTAATAATTAACGGCGGGAAAAAAAAAGTAGACTTGTTATTTCTAAAAGGCCACGTATAACCATATCGAATAGCAGGCTTTGAAAGAAGAGCGATTTTATTGAAATGATCAAAGGTCATATCAAACTATTAGTGTTTTAAACTGTTCACTTCTAGTACTTCATACGAGTAATTTTATTTCATGAGGCAGAATTTAATAACTCCTATTAATTTAATTTCCATACCTCAAGCTTCTAGATATTATAAGTAAAGTTAACTAGCATTTTTTAAGAATTAATATTTCTTTTGATCTTTTATGTTACAGTTTGTATTATTTCAGAAGTAAATTGCACAGTTGTGTAAAATTCTTCACACTCGTCATGGTTTGAGCTGGGCTGGCCACTAAAACAAACGACAGATGCTCTTTTGTGCTTCTGTCCTCTTCAGAGAAGGGAGAGCATCTCCCTTCAGGGAGAGAAGGATGAAAGAGAAAAGAAACTTAGGAGTTTTAAAAGAAACTAAACTACTTTAAAAGAAAAATAATGAAATATACACAGTATATACAGAGCTATATCAAGCTCCCAGGGTGACAGTCATATCACCTGCAGCCACTGGGAAAGTCCCACACTGGACTCAGCAATAGACGAGAACTGGATTCTGGAACTGGATTCAGGAATGCACAGATCGGGATCAAAGGCAGACAAACAGACAGAGTCCTCCTTGGACACTGGTCATTGAAGAAAGAGAACTGACCCTTTGATCTCGTTATAATGAGCATGATGCAGATGGGATGGAATAACCTGTGGGTCAGTTTTGGGTCACCTGTCCTCCCTGCAGGTGTGACCCCTCTATGCCCTTCTGCTTCCAACCCTCTAATGGGGCACACAACAAGGTGAGCTGACCTTGGTTGTTATGGGAGTAAGTATAAGCAAGAGTCTCTGTACATACCATTCCTTGGCATAAATTACAAACATCAGCTCTTACCACTTTGGAAGCTGACACTGTCTGAAAAATACGCTGTTAATTTCAGAGAGTTCAGATAGTTAGGAGAGGCTTAGCTGAAAAGTAAAATTACCGAACAGAAAATCGGTTCTGTTTTACCTCAAACCAGGACAACTTCTCAACTTCTTCCTGTGTCCCTCCTTTTCCTCCTCCTTCTTTTGATTTATAATGCCATTAATATCTGAATGACATAGAAGTGGAGAATGGATATAAATAATTGTTTTCAGCCACAGCTGATCCTGCAGAGACTCCAAATATCCATGGGAAGAGTCTGAGCAGGAAGGAGAGCCATATGAGTACATTGTTCTTTCAGATTATTTAATAGTTAAACAGCATTATGAAAGTCTAGTATTTTTTTTATCTCTTCCTTCCTATGGGAAGCTACACACATTCCCACTGACAGATTTTGCATTGCCTAGATTTTCCAAGCTATGTCTTCCTTCTAAGATCTTAAACTGACAGGATTCACATCTTCAGGTGAAATTTTGAGGATGTTTCTTTATGATCTGAAGGCTAGATCTCCAAGAAGGATTTTTTTGGTGCCCCACGGAAAGTTTGTGTGCTTTTGGGACTGGACAATGAAAAGCAATGGCCCAGGGAAGTTAGGTGCCTAGGTGTTTAAAAAGAAACCGCTTCACAGAGGTTATAATATGAATGACATCTAAGCATCTAGGTACCTAACAAGAGAGATACACACTGAGAATCTGGGTCTATAATCAGCAGCAGATTATGACCTACAAAGGTTTAGAGGTCATAATTTTCAGAAGTGTCTGAATTTGCTGAAATTATTTTTATGATTTTAT
Organism: Tringa tobata; assembly: GCA_033628505.1. Lineage (NCBI taxonomy): Eukaryota > Metazoa > Chordata > Aves > Charadriiformes > Scolopacidae > Tringa > Tringa tobata. The sequence goes on from JAHREE010000215.1 coordinate 1,457,171, forward strand.
TATTTTAATATAAAGCTATTTCAGCTATTTACCAAGGTCTGGACTAGCAATTTTAATCAGGCAGCTGGCCTTTGGAGTGATTGTGGGTATTAGTCCTTAGAGTGCATTAAAGCTGCAATTTAGATGGAGATTTTCTTTTTTTTTTTTTTTAAGTTTTGTGTCTCAGCATGCCACTGCTTTAATATTGTAATGCTTAAAATTTAAAACTCCCAATATAATTCTTTGCCAGTGTTTCTAAGTCAGCAAATTAGCAGCACAACACATGTTATATAGGGAATAGCTCAGCGACACAATCAAAGCCCCTCAGCATCCTCCTTTTTTAGATTTATTCTGGCTTACTCTGCCGGGTGTGAACCAAATGACACATCATACACCTCAGAGACTCTTTTGCAGCTTCTGTTCAGACTTGAGAATTCCATCTGTTCTATTAAGGATCATTAACAACCAGGAAAGTATTCCAAACAGTTTCTGTAAAACCTAAAAGCCAAAATTATTACATTATTATAATTACTTGTTTTTTTCTCATTCAACCAGAATAGCTTTAATCAGCAACTGGCTGAGGAAAACTCCATGGGACCCAGAGGCAGAGGGGCTCATTAAATTATATGAAGAGGATTCTGCGCATTCAACTGATGGTGAAAGGTATATGCTGCTATAGCAGTGATTTGTCTTTGGCATCAGAGTATAAATTGTTACATATTGCATTTTGAGATAGAAGTGTGTCCTACAAGGAGAAAAGTACAAAGCAGAAGGAGACTGTATAAATTATGTCTGAAGAACTAGCAAACATATTCTCAGAGCATTCAGAATCACACATTATAATAATGATTTACATCTGTAGGACTGGAATGTAAAAAGGATCATATTCACCCGTTCTGAATAATATGTCTCTACTTCCTCTACATCCCAAGATGAATTCTCTAATGAGCTCCATACCACCTTCAAATTGAATGCATTCAGATTTTCACATGGAAGTTGCATACACTTTTTCAAATAATTTGAAGTTAATATATTTCCTGTGGTGTGATATTATTGCCTGAATACAGTGTTGTCAACACTTTATCATCTCAAAGCTGGAAGAGTTAATCGTTAAAATCCTAACACAGCATTTATGCTTCCCTTTAGTGCAAACGTTTGGATTCATTCCTATAGAATATATTAAACAACTCGGTATCACTGAAAATTAATTACATGACCAAGATCCTCCTTTGCAACACCAGTAGCCATTTGTTAAGTCTCTGAAGATGCAAGACTGAGTCAGGAAGCAGGGTAAGGGATATTATGTTGTTTATGCACACTAAATAGTTTATGTTAGGCAAGTTAACAGTTTATAATTTTATTTCTTTGCCAAGCAAGCATGCAACTTCCTCCACGCTATCTTGTGAATAGCATATATTTCAATATTTTAAAAATATTTGAATCATGACTAGTACTTCAGAGTAAAAGGGGCAGAATAATTAGTGTGAGCAGTTCAGTTACAGTCAATTTACTGGTAAAACATATCATTTCAGTATGACTTTTTTCGTATTCACTAACTTCAAAAAAGTCTACAATTCAGTAAATCTCAGCAGTTTTTATCACTCAAGTATCTCTATCCAAGTCTGTGCAATAATAGATCTGATTAAATCTAAAGATCTTATCTTCCTCATCCTCAAAAACTACCAATTTGTAGGTGTGACTGTTGTGAAGGGATTATAAATATATAATTATGCCTACATTTCTCTTTTGGTTATACTCATAGACATCGGTTTCTTTTTCAGTCATGACTGGTTCATAAGAAAAAATTTCAGAAGAGAAAAATTTCAGTGTTCCATAAAAATGTAATAACAAACCTGGTGAATGCACTCTCTTGCTTTCACTAACATGAATAGTGAATAATCCATAACTGACCTAGAGTTATTCTTGTTGTTTATACTTACCTAAGCATCTGTATCTTAAAAAAAATCCAGAAACAATCCACCAATTTACAATACTATTATATTGTCCTTGTGTTCTCTAACAGTACCATATGTAACCACTTATTTACATCTCTAAATATGGAGTTGGCAGTTTTTCCATACATGTTTAGGGATGTAGCCACCTCTGCCAAAAAAAACCCCAAAAAACAAAACCACACACACAAAAAAAGCACTTAGTAATAAGATGTACGCTATCTGTTATTACCAAATATAAACAATGAAATAAGACATCTGGTCTTCTAGAAAAGAAGAAATTTCCTGAAAGATTTACTATCTGGATTAGAGAATTCTAAATTTCAAAATTCACTAATTTCAGAAGAATACAATAGATAAAATTGCCAGATAATTCATTTACATTTAGATTTCCAGATTTCCCACGCAAATTCCACAGAAATTTGGAAAATGTGCAAATGGAGAATACTTTCAGATTTTGTCCTGTTTATAATGAAATTAAAGCCATGTTTACGTGATAAGCTATGATTATAAATAGTGGGAACATAGGAAGAGTCTAAAATGCTAAGTATTTAAACCTATGGGGCAGGAAGCCAAATATTTAACTAGGAGTATCATGAGAGAAGCTCTTCATGACAGAATTACAGTCAAGGTATTCAAGGAGAGCTGTAACAGAAGTAAAATGTCTGAACTTCAGGGAATGAGCTGTAAACTCGCATTTTTACCATTTTCCCTACTCAGTGGACTGAGTTCATTCCCTCAAAGAATCTCACCCTGCTTAAGCAGACAGGGGATTCTTGAAAAAAAGAAATCAAGACATCCAAGAGACTAAGAAACAAGCTTGACAGTTTTCTGTCTCTACTTTCTGAGAGAAAGGATAACGTCTTGACTGGTTGAGTTGTTCAGAGGTGATTGCTCTATTTGTTATCAACTTACCGCCTTTCCTTTGGTTAGGAAATCATATGCAAACCACTTAAACCAGGCTTGATTGTCTTTGATTGTATCCATTATTCACGGGTGTTCACTAAAAAGTTTAGATGAATATTTTTCAGAGTAGTCATTTGCTGCTAGTCATATGTAATGTGCATTCAGTCACATGTGAACATTTCTGCTCTATAAATGGATAACTGTCCTGTTATTCTGTTATGAAAATCACACAATGCATTCCTACAGCGTCATGTTGATGACAGTTATTTTTCCTAAAATGCTTTTGAATTTCAGATTCTTTATCCTCCATAACCCAGAGTGTTGACTAAAGATTAATGAAAAATGAATACTGACGGTCTTAGAAAGTAAAAAATACATTTACTGACCAACTGAGCAAGTTGTGTTATTTTAAAATATTCATACAGAACTTTAAAATCCTCCTTTTGCTGCTTCTCAGGTTTATGGCTCAGCTCCTGTCAGTTTTAACTTTGCATTATCCTCCTATTTTAACCATTATGGATGTCCTATAAAGGATTAATAACATTTGACAGACTTGTGTGTGTTTCTATCATATACATTCATTAAAGTAAAATAAGTATGAACATCTCATAAATTATTGTTGCATGTTGTTGCCTGGAGGTTTTTGTTCATTTTCAGACAAGGTTCAGAAATTTTTCAAAGATCAAGAAATAATCCAACCAGACGTAATTTCCAAACTGGTTGTAAAATATTAGCAATCATCTATGAATGTTTATGAATAAACAAGCTAATTTATTTCCATAATAGTATATAAACAAGTGACCAAAATACTGGTATAACCCTAGTAATCAATTAATGCATTTTAAACAGATCAGTCTTCTCTTAGTTCAAAGGAAGCCGTTCATCACTGATTTACCACATAGCTGTTTCATTTTTTTATCTCCTCTTAACAAAATATATATTTTTTTACTTAGAAGCAGAATATATCCTGTGCATATTGTTTGAGATATTACTAAGATTAAACAGTAAATGATCAAAAGAAAATTAGGGAAGCTCCTAGTTATCTAGTCTGTGCTTTTTTCCAGTAAATGCATATTCAACATGAACATATTCATAAAAAGCAGGTCTGATTCCTTATTTATTCATCAAAAAAAGACAAGTTTAGGTTTATTTATTCTCAATTAATTCTACTACTGTTGAAAATAAGATCGATAATCACAGCTGCTTTAAACAGAATTGCTTGAAATGTAGCAGCTTCAGTTTGAAAGAGCATTTACTAATCATTCAAAAGAAAATGCAAGGATTCTTAAAAAACAATGCATTCCTGTAACTGTTTAACACCATGCTTAAAACTGAAAAGCATTTGAAAACCCTTTGCTTAACTTAAGATGTACATATCTATTTAAGACAACACAACAATTCTTAGGGTGAGGTTATCCTTTGAATCACACAATGATTGTTATGCAAGAAAGGTGTAAATGCACTTTCTAGTGTGGGATTTCACCAATAAATAAGTATTTTTCTTATTCTGTATTCATCTAATACACACAAAGACACACTTTGTGCAATATTTTTATGAATTTTCTAACTCTCCCTGGAGACAATTCAAATTACAGGTGTATCTGAAGAGACTTCCATGAAGTTACTACGAAAAATGTGGTAAGTTTCTCAGTCAGTTTTTATAAGTAGTAACCGTCTGCTAAAAGCCTCATCCTTCTGCTATGACCTAAAAGACTATTAGCAATCTGCTAGGAATGTCCTTTATGTTGTTTCTACCCGGGTTCTATGGCTCCAGAATACCCTCTCATCTGCAGAGCGATGGGCCCTGAGCTCCCTTTGTAGAAAGCCCTGGCTCCAAGGCTTGTGCCACAGCAGGAAACTCTGTGAGCAGGGGTTTGCCTGGGCTTCCCAGTAGCTACATCTCTGTTAGTAACCTGCACGGGGCCAGGGCAGCGATTCAAACTATGGTAAGCAGTTGTCCATGATGAGTTTGTACTGCTTTGGGCGAAAAAAGACATTTAGCTGTATTGTATATACCCACATGGGCAGGGAATAATACAAGAGTCATTTTATTTACTAGTCTGGGCTCATGATATTTACAAATACAGCACAACTAGTGTCCGTGCTGTAGGTCCAGCACCTGGTCCAACCCAGCTGATGCCTGTCTGGAGCCCTGGCGTCACAGCAGGCAGACTGGGAGCTGGGGCACAGCTGTACTGTCTGAGCCCCTGGTTTTGCAGTCACATTGGCAAACCTATCCTGGAGCCATAAATCCTGATGTACCATCACCAGATGCAGAGTTTCCACTGTAGGGCCAAGGTGGTTTTGGGGTGCCTTCATGTGTTCAGCCAGGGAGTCAGGGCAATTCTGTCAGTCAGAAGCCCATCTGCCTCTCAGCAGAAGCATGTCAGATTCCACAGGCTCAGAGACATCTGACATTTCTAGGACAAAACTTATATTTTCCTGGAAGTTTTCCAGTCAGCTTTGCTCAGGACAATTCTGCTGCAAGAATAATTTTCTAATTTTCTACTAGACTGCTGATCACTGCAGCCCAAAGCTCTGTATGGGGTTTCAAGAAGAATGGCCACTGTTTGAGTGGGATGCCTTCTGCTGTCCCACTGCTACCTTCTGTCCCTTGGTGACACAACATGCTCCTGCACATGCAGAGCAATAGCCCTGCCCCTTCGCACAGCATAGCAAGTTGCAAACAAGATAAAACTAGAACAAGATATGATAGCTCAAAACTGATTTTGTTTCAGTCTACATTACAAATAGAGTGTCTTTAATAATGGCTTAAAAACGAATGTAGCTTGTGGTACAATGGAGAAAAAATAAAGGTGTTTTTTTGGTTTCCAAAGAAACAAAATATATTCTAAGTTCCACTGGTCCATATAATTAGTTTTATGGCCCTTGTTTTATGATATAGAAAACAGTATACTGTAATACTGAGATTGATAACACTGAGATTGATTATTTGTGACGCTGGGCATCCACAGCCTACATTCACTTAATATATAATTGATAATGCTCACTCCTTCAGAAAGCCAGATATGAAGTGAATAAGCCTGTGGGGCCATGTCAGCTTTTGATTTTCAGTCATGTTGAGGAGTGTATGCAGATCAGCTCTTCATTAATTAACTGAAATGTTTACTGTGGAAAAGCTTAATTATACTTTAAAAAAATTATTTTGTCCCACTGAATTACAAAATAAATTAACAACAGACACTGAATAGTAAAAAGCATAGAAGAATTCTAAGACACAATATTTGATTAAAATTATTAAAAGTTCACATATTGATCCAATTAAATGTCTGTTGGTAATTCATAATATTAAGTAAGAAAAGAGGCTATAAGAAAATAGTTCAACACACATTCAAAACGTTATGAATTCCTGATCTATAAAACCATAATTGTCATTCAAATAAACATTCTTTCCAAGTGGGAATGGGAACTCATCTAGTTTAAATCAACCAACAAGTCTGAATCAAATGTTCACCATTTGACCACATCCAGTCAAGTTTTGAATACCCCTCTGCACAGCCTGTGCCAGTGTTTGACCTCGTCACAAAACAAAACAAGTTTTCTTGTCTTCAGATGGAATTTCATGTCTTTTCATTTGCACCCATTGCCTCTTGTCCTGCCAGCAAGCACCACTGAGAAGAGATTGGGTTCTTCTTCTTCACTCCCTCCCCCTCCCATCAGGTACCTACACACATTGATGAAATTCCCCTGACTCGTCTTTTCTCCAGGATGAGCAAGTCCCAGCTCTCTCAGCCTCCCTTCAGACAACAGATGCTCCAGTCCCTTCATCATCTTTGTGGCTCCATGCTGGACACAATTCATTAAGTTCATATGTTTCTTGTACCGTAGAGCCTAGAACCAGACACTGCACTCCAGATGTGAAGGTGAAGGCTGTGGCTGTCTGTGCATGTACAACTTCAGGTTTTTGAAGATATCACTGGAAGTAGGTCACAGTGGTATGTAGCTATGTTTTGTCCATGTTACATGTGTATCAATTAGTATAGTTAGGACTGACATTACTTGTCACTATAAAACACATTCTTCAATGAATTTATTTCTGTCAATCTGTTAATAATGTCAATATGCTATAACATGGGCCATACAGAGTGAGCCCTCTTAAAATAATACAAGACACTGTTATACAATAGTGCTTTGTACCCATAATATATTACATATCCACTGATTTCATTGACACCTTCATCAGTTCCACTAATTAGCTTGTTTCTATATATATTGACTCTTTTCATTGACCTTAGCAGGATGCTACAAATTCATTTGTATCCTAACAGACTACATATTCAATAGCTCAGTAATTTATTCAACCTGTAAGGCATTGCTCCTTGACATTATTGCCCAGTTTATGTACTCCACATAACAAATTCTCTTTACTTATAACAAACACTAATCAAATGGCAAAGGCATTCTGGCAGTCTGCTCCAAATATTAAAGATTTATGTCAACAAGATTAACTTTTATAATCCTTGCTTGCATTGTATTTAGACATTGTGTAGATTAATGGATCTCACTCCTACAGCTGTAGATCGCTGAAGTTCCTTCACAGTGAACTTTACTTCCCTTTGGCTTTAACTAATTGAAGATAACTGCTCTACATAACTGCTTATGGCATTAGCTGTGAAAACTCCCAGAGTCAGACAAGGGGACAATCCTTGTTTGTCAGGGACTTGTGTGATTTAGCTCAATGATGTAATTGGTAGATACGAACTAAACCCACAATTTTATGAAAACGCATTACAAAGTTGAAATGTACTGTCAGAACAGAACACAAAACAAAGCAGTACTTTCCCAGATTTACTGCAACACTTAACAGCTAGAACATCCATCACTGAGGACATCTCATTGGTAAAGATACATGACATGAAGACAAAGACCATTATAGGGCTGAATGAAAATGGCTTTAAAGACAAAGTGCTTTGTTTAAAAAAAACAACAGAGGTTTCTTTCCTCAATACTAAGGTTTAAACAAAGTAGGAGAAAGCACTTTTTTTCCAACACAAGCATGCTCCTTTATCCTATCCAATCTAGTATCAGTTCCTTATGGGCTACATCAAAGTTGCCCACTTGTAATCAGAGAAAAAAATTACTATAGTTCTATTTATTAACACAGCAAAGCAGAAATAGAAAAGATCAACTTCCTTTCATTTACCACAGCCTAAAAGAATGCACATGAACTTTTTTCATATTTATCTTAAAGAATATCTTTTTTTTTTCAGACCATTGCAACCTAATTGTTGGGTTACAGTTTCTTAGATACATTAATGACTTGTAATTGATATAAAATGAAGCTCTATGTAATCAACCACATAGGTCAAGAGGTATTTATTGTCATCAATATTAGAAACAAAGTCTTTTTTTTTTTTTTTTACTACTGCCTTGTCTTATCATCCTACTCTTATCCTTTGTGGAAGACCTTTTTCTAGATTAAAGAACATGAAAACACAAGAAAAGCCATATTGCCTTATGATAGCTGTCCTTCTAGCTCAATAGTCTGTCCTTTGCAGAGGCCAGTTTCTCTGCCCTATTCCTGTTTTACTCCTCTAACATCCATTTTTAGATTCCTGCCCAAACATTTTGATCCCTGACTATTCTATTTATTGACCTGATGATTTATTATCCAAAGGGCCTTCTTGTATGGAAATATTTTGTCCATAAAAAATCCACATATTAGATTTTGAACTGGGTATCTCATCACTATCTCACTCCTCTCCCCAACTTTTTTTCCATATTCCTTCTTCTACCTGTTTTAAACTCATTCTAATTTTTCAAAAATCTTTCCAACTTTCAACTTCAGAACTGGATGAAATAACAGTTTCACTGATGTAACTGAAAAAGTCAACATTACTTTTTTCTTCCTGATGCTCTCCTGTTTAGTTAGCTAAGGCTGCTGTGCACTTCGGCATCACTCAGGGATTTTATGTTCAACTGATAATCTATTAGTATCTCTCAGCTATCCCTTTCCAATGGAGTGGTATGGTAGCCTGCATTCATCAGTGGCCAAGTCTACTCTGCTTCTAGAATGTTCATCTGCTATACCACATAGGAATCCGGACTAAACTGGATTTGCCATGTGAGGTGTACATGTTTATAACATATTTATGGTTCAGTAGGAATGAATCTCTGTAAGGATCAATCATGGTAAATTTGCCCTTAGCGTCCCAAAAGAGTATGATGAATAGCAGCCACAGGCTACTAACTTTGACAAAGTCTTGATCCACCTGCTTTCGTGGTTTCCAGCAAAGCAGCTTACATTTCTAACCCCCAGATTTTTTTGTTAACAAAAGCAAGGAAATATTTTCTTGCTTATGACACCTGTCACATTCTCTTCACTTTCCTGAGGATAGTAAGATCTCACATAGCACCTCTGCAAACAGGAGCAATGTAAGTCAATGTATAGAATTCTTAAAGCAATATACTGCCTATCCCAGCTGATACTTCTTTTCATCAATCAACTGTTCTTCCTTTCTGCTCCTTATGTTTTCTGTACAGCATGCTCATATGATGTAGAGAAGGTTTTCCATTCTCAGGTAGACATAATTCTATCAAGATATGAAACATTTAATACTGTACAGCAAGAAAGGCTCATGTATCAAAGATGTCATTTCTGTCTAACCTGATCCTTAATTCTACTTAGATTCTACAGATATTTGAACCACACAAAAACATTAAGTGACATGCTGAATTCAAGTAGCTTACACTTACATTCACTTTCTTTTTGTCACCATCTTCACATATTCACAAGCTCACCTGTTGCATGGCATTAACTGAATTGGTAACTAAGGTGCCAGAAGAACTAAAGAATGAGTAGCATGATTTTACTTGTGCAATCTGCTCTGGCTGTAGCAGTGGAATGCCTGTGTATGACAGTGTTTATTGCAGCATATTACATTGAAAGTTACTTGAAGCTATTAAGATATTAATAGTCTTTCCAACAAGCTTTCTAGGAAAGAAACATTTTAAATTTTTTAATATCTCTGTTTGACAAAGGCAGAAAGTGCCAAATGTGGGAAAACATCATAGACCTTTTTATCTTGTGCAGTATCTGTCCACTGTATCCATAGTTATCTTTGGCCTTATACTTTGACTGCAAGCTTTCCTGGGCAGTCCTCTTTGATGAATTGATTATGTATTTTGAATTATGCATTATGAATTGAATATGTATTTCTATGAACACATATTTACTGTTTAGTTGAGGATATAGGCATTATTAGTGATATTTTGCAGAAATTTTTGGAAAGGATCCACGACTTCATACAACATCTCTGAGCAAACCATAGAAGGTTGGTCTTGTTTCTTTAAAGGGGTGAAATTCTAACTCCTCACACTTTAGACTATCTATAGACAATGTTCAGCAGCTCCACGCTTTTTTCCAATGTACCTTTGACAGAAACTTTGCCTTTGTAACTACAACAGCATAACCAGAAGTGAACTGCAGTAGAATAGATAAGAATTTCCTAAAGAAACACTTACTTGTTCTTTTATCAGTTTGCCAAGCCAAACACATGGAAAATGCCACTCAGGAAGTGTCAGCAGACATATGTCACTGTAGTCCTTGTTGTCTATATTCTCCATTTCCTTTTCCATTTTTGTTTAATTTTATTTTTTCCCCTATTTTTCATTTGGTTCCTAATCTCACTCATTATTGAAGGCAGTTGAACATAAGAGCAATCTTCTCAGTAACGTTTGGGTGTAGGGAGATCTGAGACCTTGGAAAGTGAGTACCTGAGAGCAAAGAGGTATTTGTGGATCAGAAAAAGGAACAGGCACCAAATCTCTACCCTTCACACAGAACAAGTATTTCAGATGTTAAAATTTCACACAATATATCTGGTAGAATATCCCCATTTAGTTTCATATTCGCTGCAGGCAGTAATTGCAATCACCATGGAAGTGATGAGAAAGATGTTATAACTACTTAGTTTGTCTTCAGTTGTCTGTGCAGGGTGAGATTTTGAAAATTTCTGCTCATTAGCAGTATTGAAATTGAAGAAAGAATTTATCTTTCAACATAGCCCAAAATCCAATTAAAATAAAATAACAGCTGAGATTTGGTAATTATAGAGTTTTTAATCCTATCTTCAGAAAAAAAAAAATCCTTCTAAATTCTCACAGTAACAATGAATTCAATTTTGATGTCCTCATTGCCTTTTTCAATAGCAGCTGATTCTTTTTTCTTTAAAAAAGTGGTGAAAAGAAACGTCATGCACACCATCATAATAAGTGCACAGAAATATCTTCCTGCATTGACTTCTTCATTAACTTTTGCCTTCATTATCCCATTGAAGATAAAATACTACTGGATTTGAAATGAAAGTGGACACCGGGCATTCTTAAAGTTCATATGACAAATACTAAATTCTCACTGATAGAGACCGTTTATACATTTTTATCCATTTTCCTCACATTTGCACTATCACTATCCATGATGAGCAAGTTAGACTGTGTATTAATAGGTATTGTCTATTTGTTACGAAAATCATATCAAATTCTTTCAACTGAACTAGAAACGTAGTATTTGTCTGTTTCTGCATGTTGAAAATATATTTTTGAGTGTAACACGCTATTTGTTTTTGAAAGTTAAAAATAAAAGTCTTCCTATCTTTCTCTGAAAGTATTAATGTTGTACTGTCAAGAAAGATTACTGTCCAGAACTGAGCAGCTGTGTGATTTATTCTCTGCAGATATACCATAACATTTGCTTATTAAAGAAAGACAGAGCTTCTGGAGATGGAGCATTAGCTTTGCTTTAAATATGCTTTGTCATTCCTCTTTCTTTTTCAAGTTTATTTTTCCTTGAAAAAATAGAAACGGAACTGAACCTTCTTAGAATTTGTTCACCCAGAATAAACACTAAACACTATTATAAAAATAAAAGAATATTAGCAATTAAATCAGGGTCTGATATAAAGAAATTTGTTTCATCATTTTAGACAAAAATATATTCCAGTTTATATAGTATGTCATGTATGAAAAAGTATGTAATCAAAGTTATTTTAGTGTATTATTATGCAAGGATAGTTCATCGCTTATATCAAATGAAATTAGTACCACTTTTGGGAATGAAGTTTAGAATTGAAAAATTTTAATGCATTCAGTGTATCCTGAAATCATTAGTAGAATCTAAATCACTTTAAAAGCTCATAAATATGAAAAATTATTCTTTTTTTACATTATAGATATTAGCCTTGTTTGACTACTGATTTTAAAGATAATAAAAAAAACCGAATCATCCAGCAATGTATCAGTCATGTGAGATTACAGCCATATTACTAGAAAATATCATTAACAAGAAATTTTAATATTTCAAATTAAAAATAATTTCCAATGGCAAAGGGTAGATAGCATGTTTAATACCTTTTCAAAACTACTTATTTAGATGGAACTCTTCCCTTCAAAACTTTGGGAAGAGGTTCGAGATTAAATTCTAGAGAATTTATGTCAATGTGATTTTCTAAATTTCCACTCTTGGTAAAGTGTTCTGATTGGAGTAAAACACCTGCAAAGTTTTTCAAAACTATTTGAAAAGTCTGGAGCAGTAAAAATTAGTTCCATACAAGGTGTCTGTCAGTTGTTGTGTACATGTTTCAGTCAAACTTTGAAATTATGCATTTCATGAAACTTTTAAAATATCACTTATTTCATTAGTAGATGAAAATTTTACATAGAACTTATTATTTGGAGTCATCTGAATTAGTAATTCAAAAGAATACATACAACTATTTTTGCTAACAGGTTTTGCTAACAACTGTTTTTGCCTCTAAGTGACAGATTAATATACATTACTTTATGGAACTGTTACTTAGTTAGGTGACAAAGGGGCTGGAGCATCTTTAATGTGAGGAGAGGCTGAGAGAGCCAGGACTTTTCAGGTGGAAGGCCAGAGGGAAATACGTGATGGGAGGGAATAAAGAAGACAGAGCCTTTGTAGTGCCCACTGAGACAAAAGGCATTGAGACAACAAGCACAAATAAAAGCATATGAAGTTCCATCTAAGATTCTGAGGGTGGTCAAACACTGAAAGAGGTTGTCAAGTCTCCAACCTTGGAGATACTCAAAACTCAACCGTACATGGTGCTGTGCAACCTCTTCCACCTGATCCTGCTTGATTGCAGTAGGTGGATTAGACCTGAAGGGGCCCCGTGCAACTTTAATCATTCTCTGAATCTGTGAAAGGCATAGTTCAACAGTAGGTGATGCCACAAAATCAAGAAGCAGAGGGGAAGTCCAGACATCTCTCTCACGAACTAATCTACTATGGAGATGGTTTGATATATAGGCTCCTGAAACTAACTTCCCCCTCCTCCTTGTAAAATTTTACTTTGCAGGTGAGATCTAATGATTCTGTATCTTGAAGCCAAAATCATCAAGCCATAAATTATCCTGAACTATTCTAATGTCTTTTTTTTTAAGAGTAACCGTTGAGACTGTGCTCCACAGAAATCAATTTGTTCTGGTTTTGCAGGTGAAAGATTAATTTTCTATATTTAATCTAGCTAGAGTCTCTGAGGTGCCAATAGTTTAGTCTTGGTATATTTTGATTTCCAAGAGCCTACAAACTAAAAAGCAAACCAACAACTACTCAATGCCAGTGAAGGCATCACAGGGACTGGGTTTTAGCCAGGCATTGATATCTACAAAATTTAGCCCTGAGATATCTAGTACATTATTGGACAACTGGTAGAATTAAAAAAAAAAAAAACAAACCCTAGAGAGTTTAGCATGTCTGCTTTAGGAATCCCTGAGCACCATGTCAATGGATAAGAATATGCTGATATTCTGGGGTGTTGTGGGTTAACCCCATAGGCAGCTCAGCCCCACGCAACCACTCGCTCACTTCGCCCTTCTTGCTTTTACTCTTTTTTGGACGGGTAAATGTGAGAAAACTCATAGGTTGAGGTAAAGACAGTTTAATAGATAGGGAAAAAGCTGTGGACAGAACCAAAGTAAGACATTCATTCACTACTTCCCATCACAGGCAGGTGTTCAGCCATCTCCAGGACAGCAGGGCTCCATCATGTTAACAGTGACTTAGGAAGACAAATGCCATCACTCCAAACGTCCTCCCTTCCACCTTCTTCCCCCAGCTTTTATTGCTGAGCACAACACCATATGCTGTGGAATATCTCATTGGTCAGTTGGGGTCAGCTGTCCCAGCTGTGCCCCTTCCTAACTTCTTGTGCACCCCCATCCTAGTGGTAGGGTGGTGTGAAAAACAGAAAAGGCCTTGGCACTGTGTGAGCACTGCTCAGCAATAGCTAAAACATCCCTGTGTTATCAACACTGTTTGGCCACAAATCCAAAACATAACCCCACACAGACTACCATGAAGAAAAGTAACTAACAGCAAAACACAGTATGTAGGAAAATTTTTCTATATGATTTTATTCACCTCCTTAGATATTTGCAACTGGTCATTGTGAAAGTTTGTATAGATGGACTTCTGCATGACTTAGCATTGCCATTTTTATATAACAATGTCTTCTGATGGTTCTAAACTTTCACTACCAATACTGTTTATAGAACTAAAGAGTCCTCCAAATTAAATAATTAAGAGAGGGTATCGAGTTTTCATATGAGCAATGTCATGAACCTACACCAGAATCTGCCAGAAGACCTGGAGTGTAGCATGCCCTTTTCAAGCCCCTTTTATTATCCAGAAACAGATTTTATAGTCTTGCTGGTTTCATGTTTCAGAATCTTTCGGTTTGCAGAGACCCTCATGTACCTTCCAGACAAAGAAAGTTCTTTGCTTTACTGTAACTCTGTATTACAAAATCAAAAGTCTAGTTAAATTCTTCAGGACATTAGAGCAGCCCTACATAAAGATATGCATCGTGTCAGATTTTGTCCTGCCATGTGAATGTAGATGATGACACAGTACTTTGGAAATAACCGTGTCTCTGAAACTGTATATAGGAGGGGGATTATTTCTTTTTTTATAGAAAAGTTTTGTAGAAAATTTAATACTTGTTATAGGATTCCAATAACTTTTCACACTTTATAGTTAGAACTGTTCAGAAAAAGCAAAATAAAAAATTTCAGGCTGACTTTAATACAGAAGTTGCTATAACAGGTGCACTAAAGATAGAAAAAAGTATCTTAAATCTGTTTTAGCAAAGCACTTGGACATATGGTTGACATGAATAAAGACACATTTAACAACTTTGCAGGATCAGATACATATTAAAAAAATACCTGAGAAGTAAAATTCAGGCAACCTATTTTTTCAAGCTATCTGTATCTATTTGATACTTCTCATTATGTTGTTATGTAACATGTTCTATACTATTAGATATCACTGGTGTCATTCTACAAAATAGACAAATCAAAGGCTGTCTTATATGTAAGCATTTGTATATATATATGTCTGATTATACTGCACAATTTACTCTGTTTTTTTTCTAAATAAATTGCATTTTTCTAAACTTTTCTCTGACAACGAGGGAGTTGAAACCATCTTTTGCTTGTGCACTTGTAGTAATTTTTCTTCAGCAAGACTAGATTGAATTTTAGAACACTATTCCCTAACCAAGAGTATATTTTTCATGTTTCATTTTAGCAGAGAAGAAATAAAATAAAAAAAAAAAACTTGGAAAGGACAGTAAAAAAAAGATATTTAAAGAATTAAGCAGTGATTATTTTCTGTTTCTGAACTTACGTACTCCTTTTAAGAGGGCTAATATCTGCCGCAATCAAGGCACGGACTCCACCAAGTTGTGAGACAAGGACAAAGACGTTTATTGTTTTTCTTTTACAGCATATATAGTTTCTGTTCTTTGACCACGCACCGTGCTCTCTACACAGATAGGTTGTGTGACTGTCCGTACACCGTTGTGAACAATACAATTGGCTACATTTAAATGTTTATCCCGCCTAGGCTAATTAGTCATTGTTATTTGTTTTTGGTATATTGTTATCTATTTGTTAGCTTGCTATCTATTTCATATTACCACACAAGGACATAGTTTACTGTTCTCAAGGCTTCCTTCCCATCACTGCAAAAACACCTGCTGAGCTCTTGCTCAGCAGCACGTCTCCACAATTCCTCAGGCCCCACAAATATCTGTTTTCCTAATTTATCTGATTAGTAGGAAAATATTATTGCCTGTTGAATTTTACCTGTTATTACAGAAGTTTATAGCAAAACCACATTTTCACTATCTGTCTGAAGTATAAGCAGAGTAGCATTGCACATAAAATGAGAGGCAGTACAAATTCAACAAATCATACCTTCAAAGGATCCAGGTTTACACTGCATTACACTGAACTGTATGCATACGCATTTTTATTCTGATCCTGGCTAGTAAAATTGGTGAGCTTTATCAAATAACAACTTTTTTGAATTTTGCTAATACTATTCTTATTTTTGCAAAATTTCATTAGGATCTCTTATGTATACAATCGTAGTTTTCTCATAACATTTTTAATTTAACTGTTCTTTCAGGTGTGAATACTCATCAAATTTAAATTACTGAAGGCTCTCAAGGACAGTGACAAGTAAAAGACAAATTATATGTACAAATATAATTTGTATATAAAAAGAAAACCAATAAACTACCAATTGCAAAGTCATCTATCTTATATCTGACACTATTTCTATTATTATCCACACTGTATCTAATACCTCTGTTCTTGGCTATATCAAGAAATATGATTCCTGTCTTTCTTTGTGCTTCATCCTCATTTTCCTCTGAAAAGACGTAAGTAAAGCACCAGTTCAGCAAATCTGCTATTCTTTTATCCTTTCTATCCCTTTTCAGCTATAATTTCAGTGGAGCAATTGTCTTTTTTATCTTCAGTCTCCTGTAAGTACATTTGAAGAACAATTTACTATTAGCTGAAAAGCACTTTACAATTCAATGATTAGTGTATTTTTGTGTCCCTGATTCTCCTTTTAGTATTTTTTTCTGATCATTTTTATGTCTACTTAGCAGACAGCTTGCAGTTTGAAAACCTAACATCAATATTTTACTCTGAGGTCAAAAAGCTCAGCTAACCTGGATTCCAGACTTGAAGACCACCTTTTCAATCTAGATCTCTCAGAAGGGAATGTGGTACTGTTATTGTTAAAAGAGAAAAAAAAAATAAAATCTCATATAATGAAAAAAATCTGTCCTTTATCAGGCACATTAAAGTATAACCTATTTATCTGTGTAAGCATTCATATAGCTGTCATCATGTCAGTATTTAACTGCTTCCCAACTATTTAAACAGTAACATATCTAAATGCATTTCTCCTCTTATATACCTTCTGAAGGGATATAAGGTGGATTGCTGTGACAGCAATAACATGTAAAAGAAATAAAAGTTGTTTTTATTATAGGACATGTTAAAATTTAAGTGATTCTTATCTGCTGGATCAGTGGACATCAATACGTGTCCACAAAGAGAGCTCTGTCCTCAGAAGCTCATGAGCCTCCCAGGACTGGATGACCTCTCCGCTTCTGCCAGCGACTATAGCTGAATGGAAAGAGAAGTGATCTCTGAAGTTGTGAGGGGTTGGTCCATGGAGAATTCAGTTTTTGAACTGCATTGTACAAACGTACACTTTTCCTTCTTTGTTACTTTTATTCCATCTTTAGAAGCAGTGCTATTTTTTGATCCAGCAATTCAAAAATAGCTGTGAGGTATCATCCTAGGTAGTCCAGCGATTCATATTCAAAAGGAAAAAACAAACCAAAAAACCCCTATATCATAACAAAGAGCAAACATGCCAAAGCTACCTCTGTGTCAACTTTTTAATGGGGATTTTAAAATGGTCAGATGTACTAGTTGAAGAATTTTTGTGCTATAAACTTTGAATGGGAAGTTTTGAAAAGTTAAAAATTATAGTAGAAAAATTTGCAATATGAAAAGTAGTCTTTTCTATTATGCTAAACTTTCATCAGATGCCACAGTCACAACAATTTTAATAGCTTTTGCCTAAGGGTTTGGGATATTTACGCTCCATTCTCTGTGTGTAGATTGGATTGGTCAAATGCAGAAAGAACTAATTCACTAATATTATCCTGAAGAAACATTCTGCTGTTAATGCTAGGTCATATTACTTGTCATTTATGACGAATTATTTATTCATGAAAATATTCATAAATCCTAAAAGCATTACAAAATTAAACGTAAACAAGGGTGCATCAAAAATTTGCTCTAGCTGTGTTTTTATTTTCCTTCACTACTTGTTATTTATTATTCTCTAGTTTTTAAAAGTTTCAGTCATCCAATTATAGAAAATAAAAATATAATTTGATTTATGGGACATAACACACTGAGTAGTCAAGGTAAATAGTTTGCAGAGAATACATAGCTGGAAAATTTTTGAGAAATCATTCATTTTATTTGTGTGAATAATTAATACATCAGCCAGAAAGAGAGAGTCATTTTGCATAATCTTTATAAACAGGAACAAAAAAGAAGACTTAAGTTCAGCCAAGAATTTGTTTCCAGAGAATAATTTAACCAGCAGTGCTAATGACACTTGAAGAATTGTAGCATATGGTAATTCAGTGAAGTGTGTTCCCCTTGGTATTACACTTGTCTGTTCAAATGCTACCATAACTTATGCATGTATATATATGCACATATATGTATATATGCATTCAGAATATATTCATAAAATTTATATGTATCTTCAGTTTCTATTAGTTATTTTCATTTCATATTTCATTTTCCTTTTTGCCTACTCCCATCTACTTCCATCTCCTATCTAAGAGCCTACAAAGCTCTGGTTACAAAATATTATTCTTAAAGAACCCCGGTAACAAAGTTCTTTAATATACGTGAGCATATTTTCACACATATGTAGTATATACAGTGTAAGTCAGTGGTAAGGGCAGACAGAATGCCATAAATTATTGATGATGATGATCAGGAAGTGAGGTACCTGTAAGCTGAGTTACCTTCAGAGTTTCTGGTTCTTTTCTGATGGTCATTAGAATGAAAACCAACAACTATCTACACGCAGCAGAGCATGGCTGAGATTGCTTCATCCTTATGCCTCCCACACAGCCAGTTTCAAGAGCTGTCGCATACAGTAGGGTATATGTTCCTCTGTCTGCCCCCACCATTCATTTTTCCTCCACCGTTCTTGTTTATTTTTCATTTATTTCTATGATTGTTTCTAAAATAACCTCTTCCTGTGAAAACTGTTTAAGAAACTTTGCACAAAACCAAACTACTGGACCTATGGAGAAAGCTAAACTTGCCTATTTAAAGGCAATCTAAATTTCTGATTTCTTTGAAAGGCTTTCTTCCATTACTTAGGATTATACCATTGTTCTATTTTTTCTAGGAGTTTAAAGATATCTCAGAGATAAAGAATTACTAATTAATTAAATAAATAGGTCCTATAGGAGGCCTTTTTTCTACTATTAACTTCTATTAGGTTTGCCTATTATTTCAACCTCAATGGCAATATATCAGCAGCTCACCGCTCTACTGCACTGAATATGTCATTTCCTGTTTTATTTTTCCCATCCCTTCAGTAAATCCTGAAATGTGGTATTTCAAACCCCTGATGAATTCCAATTCAGTGTCCCTGTCATTCTCATATTAATCTCATACAGTGCTTATCTTTGAAAACATGAAAAAAAGATGAAAGAGAAAAAGACATTAGAATTCTTTTTAATATATTATGCTATGCCATACCAGCATAAGGCTTATAGTTTTACTGCTGTCCTTAGTGATGAAACAGAATTATGTCTTCAACTCTCCTTGTTTCATGAAAGTTTTCACGGTTATCTGCCTTAGGGATTTTGTTCAATTTTATTTAAAAAAGTGTTAAGTTTTCATTAATGATTTTTCAATTTCCAAGTTGTCTCTGTCAGCTGCAGCAGCAATATCAGTTCTTAAAGAGTTCCTATTTAAGATCTGCCAAAGCTTTGGCTTTTGGTTTGCTGTTATGTGACCCCAATTCAGCAGAACACTTAAATATAGTTACTATCTTCCTGTATACACACAGACATAATGACTGACTGAGACTAATTTCATGTCTGAAATTAGAGACCTATACAACTCCCAGCATGAATTTATGTCTTTATTTGCAAAATTCTTCCAGAAATAATGTTGCATTTCAAAAGAGCATGGAAATTTCAACAATGTCACTCTACTTTCCTTTAATTTTTAGGAAGTACATTTTGAGGGAGGACTTTTTTTCCTTTGAGAAAATTTCCGCAGTGAAGGTACAAACTCTGTACATTGCTGTGTGAAATTTTGTGATAGGATTAGACTTTGCAACTGCTTGTGCTTTTATAGATAATCTTTTCCTGACACATACATGAAGTTGGCTCATTTTTTTCCTTCAGGATATTACTGATATATTTTCCTTAGTTTTTTACTTGAATTGCTACAAAAAATGATGCACCCGACTGGTTTATTCCAGCAGCGATAGAATACTTGCAAAATTTGAGCACTTCACAAATTGTTACTTCTTCTGAGGAGGAAGGAGCGGCAGAGACGATGTGTGATGAACTGACCGCAACCCCCAGCAGTTAAAAACTGTATGTTATAATTTCTGAATAAACAAATGCTAAAGAGAAAGGAAGGAAGGAATTACTTTAAAGAAAGTCAGAAACAGCTGTAGCATCATGTGAACTAATCTCTGACATGGACTAATCTTATAAATTGAGTGAATAAAAAGAAATTTAGCATATAGTGCTCTTGCCGTATTCAGCCTCCAGGCTAAGTCTTCTAGTATAGGGTTATAATCAGATTAGAGACTTTTCCTCACTCAGAAGCAGCACTAAATCATTTTCATTAATAGCTTTTGTGGGAAAGCTAAGCAGAATTTCTTGTGCCAAATCTCACTTTCTTCTTGCTTTCTCACTTTTTATCAAACCAATGTCCACTATTAAAAAAATAAACTTATACCTCCATGAAATGAGGTGAATATTTACCAGTTATTTTCGTAATGGCCACATATGATTCTCCTATTAGAACAGGAAAGAAACTGTTCTCCTTCATCTGTAATATGGTTTTATTCTTCAACTTTCAGCATAATACTGTCTCTTGATAGTTTATTAACTTCATCCATACTGCCAAATATAAGGTTATATCTGCAGAACATCGCATCAAAATTACATCCACGCCTCCAGGGCAGGGTGTCAGATCAAACAAAAGCAACTGAAGGCTAAGGCAAAGAGAACCAATAGAATATACATTTCTCGTTAATGGTAATAGCAATACTTACTCATATAGCAACTCTCAATATGAGAGTGATCAGTTTTGCATATCCTGATCTGAGTTAAGACACTTGCAAAATTAGTGGCTTCCCTTATTGTCAATCTAAAGATGGCTCTATCTATGCTGCCAGTCATGGTCAGCAATTGGTTGCTACACAACTCTATACACGTTCAGGTAATACACTAAAATTGGTCCTATCCAGCCCTCAAAGGTTTGATTTCAGTTTTTTTGAAGAGATCAGTAGTTGACCAGTTTCAAGCTGCACTTATACTTTTGGGGCCTCTGGTGTTATCCCATGCTTATACTTTCATGGCCATCACTATCATCCTGTCCTTGTACTTTTTGAGTTCCCTTTTGTCGTGCCTAATTTTCCTTTAAGACATGACTTGCTGATGACAGAATTAACGTTTGATTAGGCCATTCTAATCACAGATCCCTCCTTGCTCAAGAGTCATTGAATAGCTTACCTCACAAACATAGTGGACTGTTAGATGATGTACACATTCATAATACGTTGGTAAGATTATGAGCTACAGGAATATGACTGGTATGTTACTAAAATTGCTTTCCAAGGCAAGGAAGCTGCCATGCTCTGAAATGAAGATTCAGCTCAAAAGGAGAAGCTGCTTGTCAGTGGCTAAGCATAACTAACCCACCCTGAGAAACAGGTTATATTAGGATTCATTACTAACACAACTCCATGTTACTCTTGGCAGTTCAGAGTTGGCTGCCGGCCTTGACTACAGACAAAACTAGGGGACATCTACTATCTAAACAATAGCATCATACCCTACAATTTTCTTCTTAAGCAATCTGTGGTTAGAAACAGTTCTCTAAATGTCTTTCACACATGGCAGGATCTTTGGATGTACTAAGAACCAATATCTCATGAGCAGGTATCTTTAATTGTCTCATAATCGGTGCATTTGAATTGTTCAGGATTTCTGCATAAAATTTTCTTCATGAATGCACTGTAAGATCTTAGTAGAATTTCTTTTACATGCATGAAAATTTAACTTTCAACGTCAAACAGAATTGAACTTCCATGTTTAAGCATCTGAGTTAAGCCAGTACAGAGCAATGAGTCTACACTGCAAATAATCTGACCAATCAAAAAGCGTCTTCTTTAGACAGTAAATTGAATTACTCTCAAGGCTGCATTGACTGTATTGACTAAAACTCTACACACTAAAATAGGTTCTTGGTTCTTAGGCACACAGATTGATTTAGGTGTGCAGGCAGAAGTGTCAAGTGCCATTTGACATAACACTAGAATATCTGGGTCATCTACATGTGGTTGGTAACATGACATAGGGACTAGGGGAGATGTGAGCCCAGATGCAAGCTCTCAGAAGAGCTGCACACCAGCAGAAAACTCCAGGTCACCTCAAATGGCAATAGAAGGCGAGTCAAGCACCCAGTGTACCTGTTGCCATATACATGTAGACACAGGTATATCAAGTTCAAATGGAATATTTTCACTTTCTACATGACGTTCCAACATTGACACCAACATGGAAACTAGACACTATAGTAGTAGTTTTGTTTTTACATATGTTACTTGCATTCTTTACATACCTGGTAGATTTGGAGGCAATTTGCAATAACACAGGGGTTTCGACAGTTTTGTGCAATAGATAGTGTAAATAAAAACCCAGCTGAAAAGGTAGTAGTAGACACTCTCATAAGCCAGCATAGAAGATCTGCCATTACACTGGAGTTCTGGATTTGGTCCTTTAGCTTCAAAACAGTAAGCATTCAACAGAGGGAAAGTAAATGCTTTGAAAAGACCTTTGTCTTTACAAAATGCTCTACAGGTGGAATTTGTACAAATGCACAAAGGAGAAGTGTTGCAATCAAAAAAAAAGGGGGCACGGTCCATTCATTGTCGTTGTGTGATTTTGACTGTAGAAGCTTGTTATTAATCATAGGGCTAAGCAAATGCAATTCTGTGGTTTCTGGTTTGTAACTAGTTCTGATCATGAGACCAGCTCCTCATTTACCTTTAAAGGATTGTGACATCACACTCTGTAATTCACTTCTTCAGCAGTTCTCAAACAGTTCTCTGAATGTCTTTCAAAACGCATCATATACTTGTACTGCTATTTTTGCACTCAATGTGAAGATGACAAAATACTTCACACCCCTGTGAGACTGGCAGCTTAGAATTTGAAAATTCAAAACCAGAAAATGCTGAATATCAAGAACTATGAACACTGAACCAAATAATCTCACTGGAGATCTAGATGTAGTAACAAAGGCTGACTTCACAGGAAAACTGTTGAATCTGTAAAGTCATTAATCAAAAAGCATATCCTTCTAAATGGACCCAAACTTGGGAGCAACACTAGAATACTATTAGCTGTAACTACAAAGGGTTATTTACTTTTTATCTGGACAACCTGATGATGAACAGTATTGACAAAAAATAACACATTGCACAAAAACAGTTGAAAGAAACTAAATCAAAACTTTCCAGACGGTTTTGAGATTACATTAAAGTACAAAGTGTGAAATGAGCTGTGGCTTCCCCAACCCTAAAAATTCAATCAAATTTTACTATCTGTGCCTGTTTCAATCATCTGTTTTCCACACAATGTTAGCAGTAAAATATTCAATAAGATGCATTGTCTCAACATTTGTTGGGAAGTCATCAATACACTTGGAGTTTACAGGAATATTCAATACACTGAAATATTCTGGATCTTACTTAATAGTTATATGATACAGCCCTCTCTCTCCAAAAATTAGGCTCATCTATACAACAAAGTGTACAGCCCTAACAAAAAGGCTCAGTTCCATGTGTACACTTCTATAGCACAAGACAATCTTGCCATACTTAAGGAGAAAAAAAACACTGCTCTACAATCCAAAAAGTCCTGAATTAATCTTTTGGTGAGTAAGCAGGGCATAATCACTGTCACACCGTTGTCAATGCCATCACAGTTCCAGGGTTGTCCTCTGGTGCTACTGTACAAAACGAAAGTCCATTTAAGTGACTGTAGTGATCCTGACCAGAAGACCATTGTATATGGTTGATTTAGTGATCCACGTAGCAGTCTACGTGAGTAGGTCTGTGCTGTGCCATCAGGTTGTGTTGTGCTGCCCAAATCCCTTGGCTGTGGGATAAGCTCAGCCGTTGCCTTAAAATAGAGAAGCCTGTGGGCAGCTCCCACTTGGTACCAGCAGCTATGCCACCTCTGTACTCTTGCCTTTATCTAAAAGTGCAGCAAGAATTTCTCATGCAAACATCTTTTACGAATGGGGTTGTTTTATTCTAAGAAAATTATATGATAGGTCAAATGACCAAAAAGGAGGAACTGCCCTCTATGGACAGGATCTGCAGTGTGCTGTGGGAGAATCCATCTGTGGTCCATCTGATGCTGTATGAAAGTAGGGTGCCCAACATCTGAAGGTCTGTAAGATTTATTTGCCGTCTATATTCTTTTTATTATTCTGTCTCAATAGAGCAGTTATCTTATTAAGCCATTTGTAATCAGGCCTTTCTTACTGAGATCCAGCAGTAACCTTGCACCATCTCTCTCTCTTCTCACCACTGCCCTGGTGCAGAACAGTGACATGCTGTCTAATCAGTGCAGAGCACGCAGGCACTAAAATTAGTAGGCATGATTTGTTTGTTTCATTAAGTTCCTTGTATTTAGGCAGCACAAGTACTACACTGAAGTACTAAATATTTTCAAATTCATTCAGAATGAGCAAATTTTGAGTAACTTTCCACCTTCTCTCTGCTCCTATGAAACATTTCCAAGATGCAGGTTTCTTAGTGTTGTGTATAACATCTGGGAGCGTTACGCAAAGATATGTCTAAAGGTTAATGGAAGAATATACTTGCGACCCAGCAGTCAGGCTCTACAAAGTTCGATACAAGGTACTTCTTAGATTAACTAAAAAGTTTTTTCCATGGAATAATTAGGCTGCTGATGTTACTCACTTCGAAGTGGCACTTAAATAATTGTGATGACATCTGCTAAGTGCATTTTGAGACAGTCCTTTATAATTAATTACTCATTTTCATGAATCATGCATCTATCTGAAGTATACCTGTTACCAGCAAGATGGCAGTAATGGAAATTTAATAGCATTTTTAATTTTTTTAGTGCACTGTGGGGTTGAGATTTTTGTCCATCTTTGGTGGACATTGTATGTGAGTTATTTCAGTTAGACACCCTGACAGCCTTGATTCCCCGGGCTACATCTACACCTGCTAAATCATTGAATGGCAACAGGCTCAAGTTGACAGAGATGCACAGGCTGCAAAGCCATAGTGACTTCTCTTCTGGGGAAGGGATGTCTTGTGTGCAAACTCACTCCTGAGTATACGTGAAAAAGGACAAGAATTATGGAACACTCTGCCTGGGTGCCTAGTGCCTCTAACACAGTTTCAAATATATTACTTTCATAGTACAATGCGTGTATATATTTTTGTGTATTTATGTTTGTTTGGTTTCTTATTTTTAATAAGAATTCCTTTTAGTCCATGGATATATAAAACTTATCTTAAAATTAATGTTTGTTTTATCACACTATAAGTATACTTTTTTTAGATAGGAGAATGTTTTGCTAACAGAATTATTACTAGTATGCTATCACAACTGAGTAACAGTATTTTATATAGAAGGTTATCATATCTAAACAAAATCCTTAGCTATAAATGTCTTCAAAAAGCATTATTAGAACTTTCCACCTAAGGCGTATCAATAGTAGAAATTTCTGGCTAGAGCTGACTGACTAATAGCTATGTTGGGTGAGATGACACTGTTTTTTTTTTCATTTTTGAGTGGTTTCTACGTCTCCCACATTTCTCCCTTACTGTTATTTTTTCTAGATGTAGCCTTCCAGAGCAGCCTGAATTTTACTTTTTGTCTTGTTGGATGTAAGTGCACTACAGGGAAAAGGTACTACTCTGGGGTGCCTACCCCAGAATCCTTGGTTGTTGAGAAGGAATTTGAAAGATTATTTTGCCTTCATCATTTATAGGCAGGGTAAACAGCAAATCCCATGGTATCTGGGGCTGAGACACACGTATTCTGACAAAGGACAAGCAGCTACTTTATGAATTTAAATCTAAGGAAGTTGCAGTTAATGCAACACAACAATAAATAACTACCAATGCAATACAATAATAAATAAATATCTATACAATCTGTGGTATCTTACTGTGGTTTCCATCATTTAATGGAAGGGCAGAGAGCAACGAGGCAGGTATTTCTTGGAAGCTTGTAGTAATGTGACAGGGGGCAATGGACTAAGGGAAATTTTAATCAGACTTTTTCTCTCCACAAAATGGTTAAGTGTCATCAAAGACTGCCCAGAATTCTTGTAGATCTCCAGTTTTGGACATAACCAAAGCTCAACAGGGCAAGGCCATGGCTAATGTGCTCTACCTGAAAATCTGTCCTTTTCCTTTGCCGTGAATAAGTTTGGCTTGTGATTTAGTCAGCTTTTCTAAAAGCTTCACAATATGACAATTCAATTTTAATTTAAATGACTATTCTGGAAAATACGAATTTTATGTCATGTTTTAAAACACGTTACAGCTTTGTAAGAGCCTCACCTGGCACTTTCACTGTGGTAACGCTGTCAGTGGTTTTAAAAGTACAGTAGAGGTTATTTGTATCATTTCAATTAGCATATCCTAAAGGCCTCACTATAAATACCCTGTTACTCTATAATGAATAATGGTATTTGTATAGATGCTAGCACAGATTTTACACTCCTAAAATTCTATTTTAAATGAAATCTAATGATCTGGAGATGTCACTCATTTTGGCACCATGTTGCAGAACGCAGAGGATTTAATGCCATGCCTAAGCAAGTTCTAATTGAACTGTCCAGAAATTTAATTTGGCTGCATGAAAAGGGATAGTAGCCAGATTTTGTATTCCTTCTTCCTGTAGTACAATTCATGCTCATTCTTTTACTCTGTTGCAATTATCATCAGTAGCTAATATAAGCTTATCAACAAATCATCAGTAACTTAATTCATACACATATTTTTGGTATGTACAAGAATGAAAGTTTCATGGTGAATAAAATTTTAGTTAACAGGGGAGGTTGTACTGCCTACTGCTATGCAAATTAAAGTCACTGAAGCGTTG
>JAHREE010000215.1:1514315-1527405 GCA_033628505.1 Tringa tobata
AGAAGCCGTGAGGGAGTTGATAAAATAACTTGCTACTTCGTGGCAGCGTATTTGGGAAATCATTCATGAACGATGCCCTCTGACGGCGGTTCTCGGCTGTCCCCGATCTATATAAAACATAGTAGGTATTCCCTGCGTGCCTTCTGAAATCCTTACAGGCTCTGTGGTTTGATGTGCCGCTCTTTCTTGGGGTGTGAAGTTATTTATTTTCTTCAGGTGCCATCACAGGGTTTTTCAGTCACCAGCTAAAAAGTTAATTCTTTGCGTCTATTGTAAAATAGTTTACTGGTACTAAAAGGAACAGCCCTTTAATTTTTTTTGCACTGTCCTTCAAGCTATTTCCGTGACCACAACCGTGCAATTTTTTAAGGGAAACGGTGTTACCTTCCTCTTGTTTTATC
Organism: Tringa tobata; assembly: GCA_033628505.1. NCBI lineage: Eukaryota > Metazoa > Chordata > Aves > Charadriiformes > Scolopacidae > Tringa > Tringa tobata. The sequence goes on from JAHREE010000215.1 coordinate 1,514,717, forward strand.
CGGAGTGTTGTTGAGAAGGCATCTCCTTTCAGCTGCATGGAAGTATGACTTAAAGACATGTTCCCCCTCGCAGTGAATTCGTATCAGCTTTGAGGCTCTGAAATCCTGAGAGTAAATATTTAGAAGATGCAAGTGTGGGAGCAAAGGGTAGAGGCTCCCCGACATTGTGAGCATGTACGGCAACTGCACAGAAATCTGTGGAAACAAACTGTTGTCTTGTCCCAGCCAGCTTTTGGGCTGTGTATTTGCATCCCTCTTTCGACTGTGAAGAGGCGCAAAGATTTAACCTTCAGATTTTTTTGGAATTTCTGTAATTCAAAGGGAGGAAATCAAATTAAACCTACTTTAGACTCCTCTGTGTTTTAAAGCTGTTCTACAGCTCTTAATTTGTAAGACCTGTTCTGAACTGCTAAAATAATCTGTGCAGCAATTACCCAAAATGTTAACAGCTGAGTAGGTTGTATGGCAGTTCAGAATATTTCAGCGTTAAAGGTGAGGGATAATCACTATCATTAAGTGAAATTTACGAATGGTGTTCTTGTAGCTGTGTTAAATGTATATGTTTAAGGCCAATAGGACATGCTGTTTCTGCTGATACTCATGGGACTTCTGCCTGGGGCAGAACTTGACACTGAATGAATGGTGAACTGACCTGTTGGACAAGAGTGGTAGGAAGTAAAGGCTTGTGGCTACATCATTTACCTGGACCCTAAATGGGAAACAGTGCTATGATTGTAAAGCTTTCGCAAGCTGTCTGTTTCCAATAAATGTCTAACAACATAGCCTCACTTTCCAGAGTATTTTAAATAGACTTTTACGATTGAGAGAATGCATGCATATATAGTCTTTAAAAAAAAAAAAAAAAAAGCTCTATGGACTTTGAGTTCAACAGGGACTCTTATGGCAGATATTTATTTAGGTGAGTTCATAACTGCCTGGGTCCCCAGAGATGCCACATACTCAACCACTGCAGAGAATTATCCTCAAAACATTTCCAAAAATAAGGACTTCTTTTATAATTAACAGTCTGATAAGTGCTTGTCTTGCATCTTCTCGAGTTATTTAACAGTATTGGAATCTAGGTCTGTTTACCTTGCTCAAGAAAAATGTATATTTTAATATCGGTGTATTGACTGTGTCTATGCACATTTTTCTCGGAAATAAGATATAATAACACTAGTTACCATTTAGCTACTACATATTGCATGCTGAGTCCAATTAATTGTTTGGGATTGTGGTAGTAGGCAGTCTTCACACTTAAAGGTACATTTATAATTTTTTTTTTCCCTTCAGAAGGATGAAAATTAAATATTACTCCTTGGAAAGTAATTCAGCATACTTTTAAATTAAAGGCAGCACACTAGATTTGAAATACAATACTAATGTCTTTTGTGTGCTTGTATTTTAACACTAACAAGCTCTTTTAAGAATGTTTCTTGCAATATATCTGTAAACTTGTTGAAGTACAGTTGTTTATGTTCTATTCTATAGAACTGAAGTTTCTATAGAACTGTGTCTCTAACGTGTTGCCACTTTTTTCTTAGTGTAATTTCTGATACTTGTTTCATTTGGGATCAGACACATGTTCTTGTTGAGCTGATCTCAGAAAGCAGGGAATTCTTCCTCGATCTGTAGTGAACTTTTTGTTCTGATTTCTCATATAATTCTTCCCCTCTTTGCCCCTCAGAAATATCTAAGAGGTCAAAGCCCTTAGGAACTGTTACTATGTCAGAGTGCCTGTGCCATGACTTTATGTGGATTTTATGGTCTCATTGATCTAGTGTGCATGAGATACTGTGGTTTTCATTGTGTTGCTAGAAGCGTGAAAGGGAATGATAGCCTTACAGTCTCTCGTACTGTTGATATGCCAGAATTTTAAATAAAGAAATAATAGTGTATAGCTCATTGTTAGGTATAAATAAACCTCGTCACTAGGTGGTTGGGTTTTTTTAGAATAGGGACTATTCTCTTAAACCTCTGTCATGCATGTCATATGTAGTTTTCTAATAGCTTTTTTTTTTGTGGCTGTATATGGAATTTATTAGTTGACATTTTTTTATTCAGCAGAAGCCCAAAGGCAAAAGATGATGTGGAACTTTTTTCTTGTATAGCGCTCTTTTCTGGAGTTACCCAAATTGTGTACTCAATAAGAGAAGGAAATGCAGCACATGCTGACTTTCTGTTCCTGTTCTTTTTTTTTTTTTCACTATGTCTGTGTAATTTAGATACTTTGATAGAGATGCTAATGTAAATATTTCGTTTTTTTTTTTGCGGGGGGGAAAGCAAGTCCCATTGAAGTTTTTTTCAAAATTTGGCACCCCCCAATACAGAAGCTTCCTGAAAGTGAACACTAGGTGTCATGTTACCACAAACATCAGTGTTTCGCCTTTTCCCTGTCTATCTTTCATTTAATCTTGCCATTTTCCTAAAATAGATGATCACCATTAATATTCCATGCCAGTATTTTGTTAGGGTTAGACTGCATTCTGTCCTACTGCATGTGACTGTAAGAAGCTTCAACTTTCCTACGTTTCTTATTGAAAGTTCTATAAGCACTAAAGTGGCATGGATTTCAAGGGTACTTCCAAGATCTGTCTATGCCACAATGCAAATCAATAGGATATACTGATTAACTGAAGCTTTATCTCCCGCACACTCATTTTCTATTAAAAATCCTTGCTGGGCAAGAGCTGATTTCAGAAACTTTTGTTGTGAAGTGAACAGAATTTGTTCCCTGATTTGGGAATGGAAAACACAAGAAAAAAGATGGTGGAGCTTCATGACTGGGAGGGGGTATTCATGTATTGTGTTGTATGAAGCCTAATAATTACTTTCCAGTGCAAGTTTTATTGGCTTCCCACTAATTTGGGAAGATGCTTTTTCCCCTAAAAATCTGTGAAATTAATTGTTTTGAGATCCTGCTAAAGAAATTCACCAAGTCCTTCCTAAATATCAGAGTTATGTGGGTGTTATACATTTCTTCCCTTGGCTTCTCTGCCATCACAAATCAAATCTGAATCCTGCTTCTGCCTGTATATATATCCATGAAAACAGTTATCAAACTGATAAAAACATATTTAAGCTTACAGCTTTAACATCTTAATGGAAATAAGATGTGCCCACCTACTGCTCTGAAAAGCAGTGTCTGATCTCAGAAAAAGAACAGTGTTAGTATTCTTTTTACACCTCAGATCTGTGTTTTGTATTGTAAGCAAATTTTTTCTGATGTTTTAAACATTCCATGCGATGAATATAAATAGAATCACTTTCACTTGGGAGCGCAGAGACTGCCGAGAATAGAAATGGTAGTAGAGCTCAGCAGAAGGAACAGGGCATGACCGTGTTCCTACAACACTGACACCTAGTATGGCTTGTCAGTGGCATCACGATAATAGAGACAGCAAACACATATCAGACTCGTTCAGGTTGAAAGGGACCTTGGGAGGTCCACGAGTCTAACCTTCTCCTGACAGCAGTGACCGTGTTGAATTTAGACTGAGCTGCTCAGGGCTTTTCCCATTGCATCTTTGAAACCTCCAAGGATGGAGACTGCACAACCTCTCTAGGCAACCTAGTCTCTTCATGGTGAAGCAGGGAGCTGCTGTTAGTTGCTCCCCCCAAAAAAAACCAGGTTTTTAGGTTCAAGCAAGCCCAGTTTACTCAGCCTCTCCTCACAGGGAAAGTGCTTTGGCCTCCTGACCATTTTGTTGTGCCTTGAAGGATCCCTGGTCTGTTAAGTATTACTCTTCCCTTCCCCCCCATGATGTCTCAGAGAGAAATTCTAAGCACTGAAAGTTTTTAAAAAGCAGATGGCTAGTAAAAGTGCCTCTTTTCCTCTATTTGTTAAGAATGAATGCATAACTCAAGGGCAATTTAGCAGATGATTGTACTTGCTTTTTTGCATGCATGTTTTGCGTGCCTTTTTTTTTTTTTCCCCCACCAAAAGCAAGGAAAGGCTGATGCTGACTTTCATCTGAAGTTAAGATTCATTTGCTTACAAAAACTGCATGTTAAAGTAAAGTACTTGGAACAATTTAGTGGACTTGCTCATCCTTCATATTACTGATGAAACTGACAGTTAAAGCCAATGGAGGTCCAAGATTTTGCTTCACTCCAAACAGCCTTTGTCAGCAACACTCACTTAATACAGATATGATCTACATTTTTTTTGGTCTGGGTTTTTGTTGTTTTTTTTTTTTGTTGTTTTTTTTTTTAAAGGCAGACTGATTCTCCCGTTTTGAACTTCTTTGTACCTGCTTGTCTGAAATTTCTGTCTGAAGAACAGTGTGATTCCAGTATGAGCTGTCGTGCTAGAACCCTTCTGCCACTCTTTATTTATGTATATCAGCAGGCAGATTTCTGTAATGAGATTTACAAACTCTCTAAAGGATATAACCTTGAAAAGCTGGAACCCTTTAGCAAAATCTAATCAATAATATCTCATTTATCATCTCCTTGTGAAGTTCAGATTGTAGTAGAGACGGAATGCATTTGTAGTATTTAGAGAAGTTCTGGGCAAGGAAATCAATGCATAACCTCAGTTGTTTTGTACTGTATTTAAAGAGGCATAGTACGTGCTCACACTTTATGGTATGTAAAACCATTAGCTTTATAATGCTTCTTTCCACCATACTGAACTCTCAGGACTGTTAATGCTTCTTTTGGGATTTTTGCCTTTGCACAGTTTATATGTGACTTCGAAGTCACCAGATGAGTAAAATCTGAGGAGAAATTTTTCTCATGAGCGGTCAAGTTCTGTGCAATGCGATCTGCTGTGCAAACTGTGTCTGGAGTAGGCTTTTTCATAGGTGGTTATCATCCACGCTGTAGACAAACTTCCTAGAGTCTGAGCAGCCGAGTTTCATCTCATAACGCTACTTGGTCTAAGGCAGTACTGACATCCGGGGCTTTTTGTTTGGTTGTTTGTTTGTTTTTTTTAATTCGGATTGAGTAAATTGTCTTTCAGTGCTTCACGTTTCTTAAATATGTAATGAAACTTCCCCAAAGACTATATGGAGAATGTTTTTCAGTTTTAAAGTTTTATTGCATATCTCAATTAGATTTTTTTCTTTATTTTTATTTTTTTCTGCATGTGTAAATTATACACTATTCTGTCCCATCCAATAATGGATGTGGCCTTGTTTGGAGAGTGCTCATGCATTTAACTTACTGGGACATGCATACTTGCTTCTGCTGCATGTGTAGATAAGTAATAGTCTACTTAGCATGACCAAGAATATGGATATATTGTATAGCTTACATTATAGCTAATAGGTAACATAAAAAATACAGAAGAATGAGCGTACACATTCAAAACAGTGCTAAATAATATGGGAGATAGTAATGAATATTTATTTTGTTTCCTCTATAGAAGCTGTCTTTTTCCTCTGAGTTGTCCTGTATGTAAAACTATTGAGTTTATTGGAGGAAAATGTCAGACGAATTGATCTCATATTGGATATCGTGAGGACGCACGCATATTCAAAAACTGTTTGTCACAAGCTCATATGCATGTGTTGCCATCTTCCTCTCCAGCAAAGCCTGTTCAATCAACAGGCAAAGAGACAGATTTTTCGTTTGTTTCACTGGCTGCAGCTAAGACGTAGATACTGCAAGGAAATTCATAGGCACATATCTTTCTATGCAAATCCCATCTAAAAATATTAAGTCATGGTTTTAGAAAGGCTTAAGGAATTACTCATCGGTGTTGTGTTAATAAAATACAAGTTTCTTCTGTACTAATAAAATATTTTGCTCTCTTCAAGCAGGCATGGTAATCTAATTTTATATGATGTGTCTTTTCCTCTATTTATTTTTTTTCAACATATCCTGCTGTCTTACACAGCTTTTTTATAAAGGTAACATTTGGATGGTCTTCTGCCACCCTTCAGGATGCCCAACCCAACAGCAATATAAGGGTATACAGTAATCTGTGCTGTGTGCTCATTTTCAGAATACAGTTGAAGCATAAGTAAGCATATGTTGCCAGTTCAGTCTGGCAGTCTTGTTTTGTGATGTAGCTATTGCTTTTTCTAAAATCTTTTCCTTTTCTAGGTTTGAATTGTCAGTGTAGTTATCAGTCGCATCAACACAGTGTTTTATGCAACTATTTATTGTACTTTCCCTTTAAAAGACGAATTAATTACTTAGGCATCTGGTGCGTCATATGGTGCACATGCTGGGTGTGCTAAACAGAATAGTCTTTTTAAATAATAAGAGAAAAATGACATTACATAAAAGGATTAGACATTTTAGTGTGCTTTGAAGAGTAACTGTACTGTACTAAAATCTCCAAGTCTGTTATTCAGGATTTTGTGATCATTAAAGGAATCTTTGATTCTACTGGAACAAGTATGCATACCTGTATGTATCTGTACTTGTGTTATGGGAAAAATTGAGGGGAAATAAAGACACTATTTTTTGACAAGAAAGTTATTACACATGGGCTAGTTATATGATACTTCTTCCAAGTGACAATCACAGAATGGGTTATGGTTAGTTCCATTTACAATTCACAAGGCAAGAAATTTTTATTCTTACTGTCTATAAAAATTATATATCCTCCAAGGCTATCACACCAATGAAAACCTTCAAAATTAAGACCTGTCTTCGGGTAACCTATAGGTAGTAGATACACTTCAGCCCACTGTATCTAACTCCACACAAACCTTCAATTTCCTCGGTATACTTAAGACAAACTTCACACACATTTTACATTAGAAAATTACGAAGTCTACCATAGCCAAAATTACCAACTGATACCAGTTTATGTTTGAATTACTGATTTGCTACATAGTGTCTCCTTCAAGGAAAGGGTGGCAGAAATTTGATATGGGCTAATTTATTCACTGTTTACAGTTACACATCTTGGTTCCCAAACAAGTGAAATTCGATATGTATCACCCTGTAAGTAAATACAAAGTTTCAGAAGATGAGGCATAAGTCTATCCAGTGTACCTTCCATTTACAAAAATTAACTTCTTTGTTGAAATTAGACTTCCATAAGTTTAACAGATGTTGGGTTTTTTCTTCGTTAAATGGGACATTAATAAAAGCATGGCCATCACTGCTCAGTTTAAGCAGTCAAGGCTGGAGATGCAGCAGGATGCATTGATTTCGAAGGAATTTCAAAAGCAATCCTTTCAGAAAACATACTGATTGCCAAAGAGCAGTCTGCTTTAATTGTATCTAGTTTAGGAATGTGTGGGTAGTCCTAAAGGTGGGCTGTCCAAGAAGCAAGCCTGAACTGCCGAAATGCCACCACAGAAACCTATGGTGAGAATGAATGAACTGAAATTGTTTAGATCTGATTTGCACACACAACCCCAAAGAGCTTTCTCTTTTTTTATGACAGTCAGACAATATAAATTGCAGCATGGAAGTATGCTTCCTTCTGCTGACTTTTACTACCTGTAATCAAACCTTTAGAGCGAGAAAACAAAAATAAGATTTGTAATTCTTACCAAGGTCAATCCTGTAGCAGTTGGAACCATCAAGAATATTTCTTTCACATGTCAGGAAAGAGGACAGAATAGGTAATCTTTTACTGAATCCAAGTCAGGAAAAAACCCAAACCAACCACAAATAACAATCTGACTCGATTTTTTTTTTGTCACCTCTTCATTTTTTAGTGTATTGTGTGACTAATTGTGCTTATGTGCTGTTGTGCTTATGTACTCCTCTACTTCTGTATTTCACTTGTTTCTGCTGCTTCGTTATAATCCTAGCTTTACCCCTTTAAAAAAAAAAAAAAAAAAAAAGGTGATTTTCAGGCTTTCTCATTAGCTGAACATGTACTTTTTGTAGATGCTCCATTTCACAGGTTATTACAGTAGTTTACAAGGAGTAAACAAAGATGAAAAGAGGAGAACGTTTTTATTTATTTTTTTTTTTAAATAACAGAAACATTATAGAGTAGTTATTAAAGGGAATGGATGTGAAAGGAGTGAGTAAGCAGACAGGTGTTACCTAGACCTCAGGGAGCACTGGATTGTTTTTTCTGGGTGATTTATGCCTGTATGTAGTCGGGAAAGTCCATACTTCAGTCTCTGCTATTTCTGTTTCTTCTTTTCAGCTTTCAACGGTTTGACAGACTTTCATAAATGTCCGTAAGGTTAACTTAATGTCTGTTGGCTGTGGTTTCCCTAGCTAAATATAATTAAATGTAGTAAACCTGCTTGAGTTTATTCTGTAATTCTCATATTTCTAGTGTCATTTTAATCTGACCAGGGTCAGTCTAATTCTGTTCCACAAAAACATCTTGCTTCATCAATTTATAGCATAAATTGAAGACTTCATCTTTTAAAATTTATAAAATTTCTCTTATGTTACTCCAATATGTGATTCATTGCCAAGTGCTTCAAATAAAGTGTGAAGAGTGCTTCATACATATATTTTTAAGCAATTAGTGTTACAGCTGTCTGCTCTGGGAGAACTATAAAAATATTTTTATATTTTGAAAATTAGCTCCAGACTATGCTGCCTTACAGAAGTTATGACTTAGCCTAGCATGTCTAGCAGAAGTAAGATAAATAAAACTAAAATAACCCCACCAGTCTATTGCCGTGGTTTATGGCACTGAGGTGAGAGATGAACATGATGCAGTTCTATATATTCCTTTTGGATGGAATTTATACGTGGTAAAAAGTAGATTGTTTTGTAGAGCATCATTATTTTTCAAGTATTTCTGTGAAACTGGCAAACAGAGGCCAGCCAAGAGAGTATTATTAATATAAATTGAAAAACTCTTGTCCTAGGGAGAAGGGATCTTTTCCATTTAAATTAAGTAATCAAAATAGTCCCCAAAATGAAAGACGAGGGAACTTTCTTTAGAACTAAGAATAGTGTTTCTCTGTAACTGCCATCCAGAAGGACCTGGACAGGCTTGAGAAGTGGACCTGTGTGAACCTCATGGAGTTCAACAACAAGGCTAAGTGCAGGGTCCTGCACCTGGGTCAGGGCAACCACCAGTATCAATAGAGGCTGAGAGGTGAAAGGATTGAGAGCAGCTCTGCTGAGAAGGGCTTGGGGGTATTGGAGAATGAAAAGCTGGACATGAACCAACAATGTGCGCTCGTAACCCAGAAAGCCAACCGCATCCTGGTCTGCATCAAAAGAAGTGTGGCCAGCAGGTCAAGGGAGGTGACTCTGCCCCTCTACTCTGCTCTGGTGAGAACCTGCCTGGAGCACTGTGTCCAGCTCTGGAGCCCTCAGCACAAGAAGGACATGGACCTGTTGGAGCGGGTCCAGAGGAGGGCCACGAAGATGATCAGAGGGCTGGAGCACCTCTCTTATGAGGACAGGATGAGACAGTTGGGGTTGCTCAGCCTGGAGAAGACTCCAGGGAGATCTTCTTGTGGTGTTTCAGTACTTAAAGGGGGCTTATAAGAAAAATAGGGACAGACTTTTTAGCAGGGCCAATTGTGATAGGACAAGGGGTGACAGTTTTAAACTAAAAGAGGGTAGGTTTACATGAGATGTAAGGGAAAAAATTTTACAATGAGGGTGATGAAACACTGGAACAGGTTGCTTAGAGACGTGTTAGATGCCCCATCCCTGGAAACATTCAAGATCAGGTTGGACAAGGCTCTCAGCAATCTGATCTAGGTTAAGATGTACCTGCTTACTGCAGGGGGGTTGGACTAGATGACCTTTAAAGTTCTCTTCTAACACAAAATATTCTATGATTCTAACTGATTTGTCTGACTATAATCACTGCTTTTATTTGTGGTTTTGGTGTTTCGTTAGCAGGGCTTCTCACTGAGAGCTAATTCTCTATTTTATATTTAATTGGATGTGACTTAAAAGAACAATTCAAGAAGTAGTCTATGTTCTCTATATATAATCTGCAAGAAATATTAAAAATTATTTTCTTTCTTAAATATAATGGGAAATTGTCATCTTGACATTGCACGGAATTAAAATCAAGATACACTAATTGTAAATTGCAATCTAAATAGTCTCTCATCAGCTTGCTTGATATTTACAGATTAACTATCTTGTGGAACTAATTTCATGTTCTTATGTGAAATCAAGGTGCTTTCACTAATGAGCTCTACAGATAGTTTTTATGACTGTTTTAGTTAACTGGAACATAACAACTTGTCTTAGTTTTTTTCAAGACTTCATCGTCTTCCAGTCTCTCCACATAGGTACAGATTAACATAGGTTTTAGAGGTACAGCCATACCTTGATGTCTGGGAATTTTGTTGGACGTGGTCAAGTAACTGCTGTAGAAGCAGAATAATACTAAGCAGAATAATACTCTGTTCAGATCATACCCTTCTGAAGACAGGTTTTGGTATCCTTTGCCTTCAGTAGGTGGGAATTACTGGCTGCTGACTACGCTGAGAAGGCCTTGGCATAGCTCCAAGCGCCAAAATGCATTTGGTAATACTGTTAAACTGTCAGTGTTTTCCTTAGCATAATTTTATCCTATGCCAGTTAGCAGTTTTCCGGACAATACCCAGACTGTGACTTAGGACTGTTCCTGGGGGCAGCACGATTGTAGTTCATGTCTTCAGGGAGGGCAAAACCACTTAGATTCACTGATATGAGTTGTGCCAGCTGACCTCCAGGCCCTCAGCTGCTTTATTCGCTAGTATAGATTCTACCACTTAGACTTGTCCTCTTCTATGTAGCTGTGCCATTTGTCACTGATACTAACCTGATGTGCTCAGAAGTGTTTGAGATTTGCTGACCCTTCTATTCAGTGGAATTTACCACCAGTGAGCTGAGTAAAAGGCTCGTTTTTTTCAAAACAAACAAGTATTTATATACTCTGTGACTTGCAGAACAAAGCAATAAATGGTGATTGAAAATATTCCATTCCAAAGAGTCTTTTATTTCATCCTAGGATAACACATGCGTTAATATTTTACTTTGGATTAGAGATATGGCTTTCAGGTGAATCTCATTATCATCCGTATTTATTGCCTTATGTTGTAAGGTGGTTTGGAGTGCACCAAAGGTATATCCGACGTTGGTGAGTAGTGCATCTGAATATGAGTAGATTTGTGGAGTAAGACAGAGGGACTGAACATTCATGCTGCACAAATCTCTGGGGTTTTCTTTCAGATTAGCTCTAGCCTGATCCTGTGGACTGAATGGGTGTTACTGGTTGGGCTCTAGGTTTGCTCCTGGAGAGCACCTTCAGCTTTGTGCTCTGAGACCATGCTGCAATGCAGACCATACCATGAGAAGAGGAAAGGCTGGGGGAGGTTTGCCTCAAAAATCTACTCATAGTGTGAACTGAAATGCTGATAAAGAAGCATCCAAGCTGAATGTCTTTCAGATAGAACAAAACTGAAAGGTCTTTCATAGACATACGCATTTACTTGCAGCCAATAATGAGTGTTCAGTCCATGGGACCGTGCTATAGCAAGCCCAAAATAAAACCTCCCCAAAATGATCATGGCAGGAGCGTTACATCCTTGACAAAAGCAGTTTAGCTCTGCAGATCTGCTTCTCTTGTAATGCATTACTTGTCGGTCTGGGTATAAGCTCAGTACCTTTGGTTCTATGTTTTTGTATTCCAAATGAGGTTAAAAGATGCAGGCTTCTTATTGTCTGTGCTCTCTCTCCCTCTTCCTCTCTCTCTCCAGTAGTGTGCAAATGAGGATGGTACCTGTCTCTTCCTTGCCTTCCCCTGTCGAACTCCCGCTTTTAAGCTCTGTTGTAATGTGGGTTTGTAGTACTGTAGATCAGGCTGAAAGAATCATACAATTGTCTAGGTTGGAATGGACCTTTAAAATCATCACATCCAAATGTTAACCCAGCACTGCCAAGTTACCACTAAACCATGTCCCCTCAGCACCACGTCTACACGTCTTTTAAATACCCCCAAGGATGGCAACTCAGCCACTTCCCTGGGCAGCCTGTTCCAATGCTTGATAACCACTTTGGTGAAGAAATTGTTCCTAATATCCAATCTAAACCTCCCCTGAGGCTGTTTCCTCTTGTCCTACTGCCTGTTACTTGGGAGAAGACACTGACTCTCACCTCGCTACAACCTCCTTTTCAGGTAGCTGTAGAGAGCAATAAGGTCTCCCCTCAGCCTCCTTTTTCCCAGGCCGAACAACCCCAGCCCTCTCAGACGCTCCTCATAAGACCTGATTCTTCCTATTAATTCATCAAGAGAAGTTGTGAAATACACTAAGATTGGGGAGGAGATTACAGTTTAAAAAAAATGTTTTTAAAAGAGCATTTCTGGCACTTTAATTCTGGTTTAAAGCCCCCTGAACAAGAAGAACCTAGCAGTAATGTAGGGCATTTTCTGCCTACAAAAAACAATATATGAGTGCAGTTCTCAATGCCCTAATGACTTAATTCCCAGTTATTCTCAGCTCCTGTTGCAAGTTGGCAGGTCTTGCGAGTATCTTGACCGTTAGTCTGCCAACAATTTGATTATAGTGGTAGTGAGGAAAAGTGAGTATCCAACACAAAGTTCTCTCATTATGGATCAAGCAAATGGCAAAAGAAAGAACTTTTCTGATTTGATCAAGTTTAAGGAGAATATACAAGTCTCTTCTTCATGCATTGCCTGTGTTGGTTTATAAACATTCCTCTCTATTTTGTGAGGTTTTATATTGTACTCTGGTTGGCATCTTGCTCTACTTTTCTTGCTTGCTTACTGTGGGACTGGACTCCTGGTGGGTAAGGACACTTCCATTGCCCTCTTTATGACCACC
>JAHREE010000215.1:1527679-1595728 GCA_033628505.1 Tringa tobata
AGTCTGCTGTTACTTCATCTGGTCATTGCGTCAGCTTTCTGTGTATATGAAGACTGTCAATATATTGTCTGTAGTACAAGCAGCATCAATCTCCTGACTCTTTATATCATGCATTTTCTTTGCTATTGACTTTTTTCAGTTAGTCCATAAAAATTATTTATGTAAAAATTGTTTATGGGACTCCAACTGTGGCCTGGTCAATATGCTGAATCGAGCAGAATTACTCTAGATGTATCTCATGAAGTACTCATAATTACAGATCCTGGAGCATGAAATAAGCGATTGACTTATGTTCGGCTTGCGATTATCCCTAATCCTCCAATTTCTTTTATGAAAAAAAAAATGGTTGTGATGTTTTTATAGCTGTTTCTTTCTACTAAAATGGTTTTGTGTGCTTGGCTCCTAAGTTGTCGGTTTGTAGCATCTGACAAAGGATTTACAGCCTTTTTGATAGCAGAATCCCTTTATATGCTTGCAAAGTGAATGCTATTCTGTGGATAATCACCATATTCTGGATATTATTAACAGATTCACAACTGAATTGATCATGACTAAGTTTAAATACTTATTTAAACATTAATTCTTGTTATAGCAGTGATAACCAGTTTAAATGTTTGAGTTGGAGCTGCTTGTGTGATTTCTGCATAGCAGATTCTATAAAGAGTATTCAGAGCTATACACACCAACCAAGTCCACAAATCTACCACCACTCATTTACTTGGTATATGTGAGAGAAAAAGGATTATTAATTGCTGTTCAGTTTATTTCAGTAATTACATGGGAGAATTATTCTGCTTAACTTGCAACTTAATTTTTCCACAGCAAAGTAAACCTGGGAATTTGTGATTCAGGAATCAGAAACCTTTCAGGAATGGTATGCCATAAAGCATGCTGCTTTACACCCACATGTGTGTATGTGCATAGATTTTATGTTTTTCTGCTTTGCCAGGCTGGAGCTAAGTTTCAGTTGGAGCTGGGAGACCTTGCCTCTTAAAAGTAGGATATCTGAAATATATAGGTAGTATGTGAGATCCAAGGTTCAAGTTTGGAGATTCCACCAAATCTATATTTGGAGATTCACAAAGTCATCTGAGCAGTCTGTTCTTATTCCGTTTCACGGTGAAGGTGTTTTTAATTAATTCCAATTGTAATTCTAATAATTATTTCTAAAAAGAAGAAAATGAAGAAACACAAGTAGATGAAGACCACCTTTCCAAAGTTGAATTGTCTGGTTTACCACTCACTGTCTTCTCCTCTAAAGGAGAAAATCTGTAGAAGAGTACAATTTTGAGCATTATGAAATATTCTTCACTTTCTCTCTCCTTCTCCAGAGTTTTTGACTATTAGAGCTATTTTATGAAGGAGAATAAAGGAAGCTTCAATTTACAGACATTTTTCAGAGTATATTAAATAAAAATTTGGCCATGACATTTATCTTCTTGATCAAGGAAACATTTGGATCTAAGCGTAAGATTGTAGTGTATCTTCATACTAGTAAGCAAAGGGAATTATATTCTGTTTTACTGTGACTTACTTTACTGCATAGTTACTTTTGTAAAGGTGACATCTGTAACTGATTAGGTTCAACCATCTCTCCAGCCAGAGTGGAGTGACAGAATAGATACCTCCTCCATGAGCAAGAATGTCCATCATAATACTCAGGATGTCATGTAGACTTGGCAGGCTAAGATCTTCGTTAAACAGGGAACTCATGACGGTTTCAGTGCAGATGGACTACAAAGGAGGAATTTAGAAACATTGCATGGTTGTGTGGGAACAGTATCAGGAGAGTCAAAGGTCACCTGGATTTAAGACTTGCAAAGAACATGGAGAACAACATTAAGAGTTTCTATCACTATATTAGTAATAAAAGGCTGAACAAGAGAAATATGCAACTGTTGGTGAATGGGACAGGTGGAAGTGGACACAAAACTGAGGTACTTTGGGACAAGAGGAATAGGCCTCAAGTTGCTTCAGGGGAGGTTTAGGATGGATATTAGGACAAATGTCTTCACTGACAGGGTTATCAAGCATTGGAACAGGCTGCCTAGTGAAGTGGTTGAGTCACCATCCCTGGAGGTATTTAAAATACATGCAGATATAGAGATTAGGGACATGGTTGGGGGACTTGGCTCTTGCTCCCTTGAAGACACTGGAAATGAATTAGGACCGAAGAGGATCTAATCCCCAGTCAAAACATGGGAAAGCCAAACAGTTAGATGGACATTAGTCCAGAAATACCACATCAGATGGACACTGTTGTTATTAATCAACAACTAGGAATAATTTATTCTCAAATATAAAGATTCTGCTTTATGGATATATATCAATGGGATAGAGAAAGTATTTTTAGGAGACTTTTGAAAGCTAATGTTAGACTTGTAATTTCTTTTTTGTGTAGAATGTATGATGTTCTTCTGCAGCAATTCGTTTATTAAAACCTTGAAAACTCCAGCATTCAGGATTGAAATTTTATTTTCATATTAGCAATTTAAATTAGGCAAAAATTGTTGAAGATGTATTATTTGGGACAGACAGAACTGCATTGCAAATTCAAACCCAGCTCTGCTGTTACATTTTTTAATTACTTAATATCAGATCTTTTAAAACAGTAGCTGAGAAGGTGATATAAATATGTTGTGCTATTCAGGATTTTCATTAGAAGTACTGAAATCATGAACCAGCTGAACAGATCTTGGAAACTCCACTTCTTTTTTTTTTTTACAAAGCAGGGTAGAAAAACAACAAACCTTGTTTGTTGCCATGGAGAAAAACTATATGCATTTAAAAAGATGAGAAACTAACTAACTAAAACACGTGGAGATGTAAAAAGAAGGAAGTGAATTAAGCAAAATGCAGAGGGGAAACAGCAGAAAAGAACAAGAAGTGAGACATATTGATAATTTTCAGCAAAACTTTTTTTCTTCTTCTGCAACTGTGATTGTCTTGATTTTCTAGATATAACTGAAGTATATCTTACCTCAAGCAGTAAAACAGTAAGCAGATCTCTTTTTTATATGAAATGCTGTGTGGAAATCTGAGTAAATAACATCTACAATTATCTCACAACTTAAATTAGCAACTAAAGCTTAATTATTTCTTTTCTCATTTTCATTCTTAATTGATCCATCCATTGGAGTGATCCATCCGTTGATCACTCCACATGGATTGTTACACTTTTGTGGCAGTAACTTTAGATCCACTGGATCTCATTAACATAAGTGCAATTTCTGTGCGATGCGTTAACTTCAATGAAGGTGTACAATATATAAATCTGTATGAAAGTTTGTAACTAAGCTGTCAGACTTAGGCCTGAGTATTATTTTCCCTAGTGCATGAGTGTGCATATGCATATTTTGTTTCTTGCCTGTCTTACCCCTCAGTAGTTCTGGAGATTTACAGCACCAGATTGTGCTTTGCATTTATGAAGAATTTCAGAGAACATGCTTTCATATTCCATGAAGTATAGATTTAATTTGTGGTGCATATTGAAGCTGAATGCAAATACCTTAAAGAACTGTATGTGAACAGTTTATTTTCTATGCTATTTAGTCCAGAGCACAGAAGTAAACAACACCCAAAGAATTCTGAAAAGTTGCTTTTTCAAAAAATATTACGCAATTCAGATTTTTGCCTGAAATTGCTCATAATTTCAAAAAGGAAAAGAAATCCATTTTTTATTGTTGCAAATGATGATAATTAATGCCTAGCATGTTTGGAGGTTTTCTTTCATTGGATATAGATTTTACAAAACTCATGAGTTCTATATAGTGAAATATATAGAGAAAAGTTATTTGTGTGATCGTTATATTCCATTAATCTGTAAACAAAATATATAAATAGTCATTCTTCCTATTCCACAGGACTGTTTTAAATGTTTTGCAAAGGGCTTCTCTTCTGTAGGTCCTAGCCAAGAAGGAAATTGTGGATGATCTTATCTTTTTTAGGACCATTTTAATGTCTTTTTCTATACCGGAATGAAAGGTAGTGCTGTAGGGACAGTGGGTTTTAGATGTTCTAATGCTAGATGTGAGCCATGAGATCATGTATCCCGACTGGCTGAGGACGGCAATGACATGACAGTAGGTTTACATCAAGCATGGTGACCAGATAATTTGAACGTTGCAACCTCGTAACATGAACTTTAAAACTGGGGATATATTCAGATGTTTCTTACTACTTGGTATTTCTCTAACTTTGAATAACAGCTACTGATTTACTAAATTCGCTGTTGATGAGGTGGACTCATACTGCAAGTTAGCAGATTAGATAGCTAGTTTTCAGGTTTCTTAAATATAATTTGCATTTTTAAATTTGATGGAACGTGTTTGGAAGATAAAAGAATTGTTGATTTACTCTCCCTCCTTCATCCACTCTTTTAGTTAAAAGTTTTGTGCTTTGCACTGCTAAGATTCTATCCTATTTTCTCCCGTAACTTGTGGTTTTGCTTTGATGGCTGATCTTCTACTGAAATGCCAGATTTTTTATCCATGCGTTTGGGCTAGACTCTAGCCAAAATAAACTATTTCTTGTGTTTATAAACATACGATAAATATTTATTAGTGTTCAAAAGCTCTAAACTGAAAGCAGATTTTGAACCAGTGGAGGTAGTCAGTGACCACCAGTGTTTGTCTTTGTTAACTATCCCTTCCTCTGGGAACCTTTTCCTTGCTGGGCATTAGCATGCAAAGCTTGACTCTCAATGGCTCCATACTCTTGAGTATTAGATGAAGTCCTTCTGTGTTGGGGCACCAGAAAATGGAGCTTTACATGAATGAATATGATATTGCTGCATTCTGGGAAGTTTGTTTGGCCGCTGTCCAAGAGTGCCTGTTTACCGATGTCTAACTTGGCACCTGCCAAACTACATTAACTCCCAAAATGACAAAACTACTGATTTTAGCATTACATTCTAGAGTCAATACGTATTTTGACTCTTGCATTTAAAAATGGTAACTGTATATATGTTCATAGAGTGTCCTGCTCTACAGCAAGTCAAACATTTTTAAATACACAAATTTATGGGAAGTCAAAGCAAGTTTTGGGTTTTTTTCAGTTTGTTTTACCTATTAAGTTTCTTTTGGTCCATTAATGTTGTGCAGACAATGTCACAAATCTTTTCTGTTTTGGCTATTGCATGGACCTACTTTCACAATGTAATTTATAGTAATTGGATTATTGAATGACTATAGTAGTTATCAAGAATTGAAGTAATAGATATAGGCAGAGTAATTTCATGCTTTTCAGACGAGGTTATATTACATTTAGGATGGGTCACAAATGGCTTCATGACTTCACCAATTTTAATTAACTTTAAAATCTAAAAAGAAAAAAGAACCTTGGTAAATTGTCAGTCCTTGTAACTTTGGTTGTTATTTTACAGCTAGCAGTTTTCTATGCAAAAGATTTTATCTTTTAACTTTTCTGGACATATTTCCTTTTCATTGTCTCTTCAAAATATTATTCTGAGCTGTCCTTGAAGCTGAAGCAGGTGATCTGCTGGACCAAGATTGATTCTTTGCCAGTCTGCCAATCACTTCTCTGTTTGGGAGAGGACTTGTGTTGAAGCTTTGATGCATGTATTTTCATGTTTTGTTTGTGAAAGACATTTAATGTGCGGCCTGAGATCGCTGTAATAAAATTGATTAATATTAGGGTTAAGCACCAGCACCATTCCCTCTCCTAAACCATGGAGACTTGCTCAAAGGTATTGCTTGTGAAGTAGGCAGTGTGGTGCTTGTCACTGCCCTAGTACTAGTTACTGCCCTTGCTAATTTAGTTCCCTCTAAATTAACATGTGCATGCCACTAAACTTAATATTCTCACAGTTCTAACTTTTTTTCTTCTAGACTTCTGTGTCATTTACTTAAATCACGAAAGTGTGGAGGAAAGCCCAGCGTGGCAGAAGTCTGTGGAGATGCTCATTTTAAGCACGACCTGGCTCTGTGCCGTAACGGTCTGAGGGTACCACTGGGCTGCAGCGTCCCTGCCCAAGGTTCAGGAGCCCCATTAGACCCCAGCCTGGCATCCTCTGTCCCCACCTGAGACTCACTGGCACCGCTGGCTCCGGCTTTCCTCCCGGCTTCTTGTTTGGGTTTCCTGGCTTGGCCGTGGCTTGCACCTTTGCCTGATGCTCGGTGGTCTGTTGCCAGGACCACCCTCGCTGCCGGCTCGCCTCCCTGTCTGGAGAACCCCTTCCTTTTGCTGCTCCCTGACAGCGAGTGCCTGCCGTGCAGGAGCTGGCTGTGGCAGCTGGCCACTTGCCACTGCTTCAGTGGTTGCCCGAGGCTGCATTTAGTACCAGCTGGTGGTTTTCCTCAGATAAGGTATAGAGCGGGATGAATGGCAAGCAAATGGTATTGATGCTGTTTACATGTATAGAAAATGTATGCAAAAAATACAACTGAAGGGACGTTATTTTCTGCCCCAAATTGCATTGTATTCTCTGAAGTTACGAATTTCAAAACAGTATGAAAAGAAGTGAAGGTTTATAACAAAAAGCTTTATTAAATCCACTGCCTGTCGAGTAATCTTTCGGGAAGCTGTTTGCTATAGCACTTCCATGTTCATTATTAGCAACTAAACAAAGTAATGCAGATTGTAATAACAAGTAATTTTTTGTAATCTAATCAAACCGTTTCAGTTTTGGAATGTGTTTCTTCTGGAATTTATGGACAACCCATTACCATTTTGGCAAGACAGATTTATTATTTCTGGCTCCTCTGATAGGTGTCATGTTTCAAGTGATAATGAGTCTCTAACTTCACTTGGCAGTTTGTTTAATGATCTGGTGACTGTAATTTTTTCCTCTGGTAGGGATGCTAATGTACCCTACTGCAGCTTGAAGTGGTGCCTATTGTTCTGTCATTAAGAACAAATGAAATTAATTGATTCTGATTTTCTTTCAAATCTGTAATGGCACATTATAAAATAGTTGTCAACTCTACTGTCAGAATTTTCTTTCTGATGTGTCTGCGCTGTCCAGTAGAGGATCTGATAAAACAAAAACAGTAGTTGGAGATACGGAGCCAAGTGAGGAATATTTCATCTCTGTGTTTCCGTAGAGAAGCGATATTTCTGACTGCAAATCTCCTGTATTCTGGAGGAAGCTTGACCAAGATCCAGGGAAAAGCCACCTGTATGTTGTTTTTTCTAATTTAAATAATGGGAAGTGGTATTCAATGAAATTTGCAAATAATGCACACATCTGTTTGGATCATTTCAAGTTGTTTCAGTAGGCAATAACACTTTGAATTGAAAATTTGCAAGTTCATAATGAAATAGGTTGGGAGATGGAAAATGTGAATGAGAAAGTTCAGGGCAAATATAGAGCAGTGTTTAATTTTCATGGGAGCCTAAAGTTAGCATCACAACTGAGGACAGTGCTATAATGTGTAATATTACAATTTTTAGTGGGAAGTTCATTCTGAAACCTAATAATTAAGGGCCACAAGGATGATCAGAGGGCTGGAGCGCCTCTCCTGCAAAGACAAGCTGAAAGAGTTGGGGTTGTTCAGCCTGGAGAAGGCTCTGGGCAGATGTTATAGCAGCTTTCCAGTACCTAAAGGGAGAGATGGGGAGGGACTCTTTATCAGGGAGCGTAGTGATAGGATGAGTGGTAACGGTTTTAAACTGAAAGAGGATAAATTTAGATTAGTTATTAGGAAGAAATTAATTACTATGAGGGTGGTGAGACACTGGAACAGGTTGCCCAGAGAGGTGGTGGAGGCCCCATCCATGGAGACATTCAAGGTCAGGCTTGATGAGGCTCTGAGCATTGTGATCTAGTTAAAGATGTCCCTGCTTACTGCAGGGGATTAGATGACCTTTAAAAGTCCCTTCCAATCCAACGCATTCTATGATTATAATGTCAGTGACAATGTTGTATTACTAACTACCCTCCCACTGAGATGAACAGTGACTACAGTATGTGTTTGTATTTTTTAAGTCTGTCTTGTGATGCAAAGAGCATCCCCATTTCCACTCAATTGGCAGATGTTCCTTAGCACCGTAACACATGTAGTGCAGAAATCTTGAATCTGAGGCCACAACTATTCCATGAGATTCCGGTGCATGACTGTCAGCTAGCAATGTACACATCCCAAAAAAGTCTCACTGGATAGTAAAATAATTAGTTATTTTATTCCGTGTGTAGGAGCTATACAGTCCCCACTTTAAAGTTAATTAATATTTTGAAATCAGTTATGTGCAATTATGTATAATGCTTCCTGTAATTGATGATACAACTTTATTTTATGCTGAGCATGCAAGTGTTTTTCATAACCTGTGGTCAATGATACTTGGTTGAATTGAATATGAAGAATTTTTCTGTCTTCCTCTTGTCAGGCTCATAAGGCTGTAATATTAAAATAAAGAGGAGAACGTAGGAAACTAGCTATCATAGAGGAAAACTTGAAGCTACTCCTCAGGAATTTTGCAGTAAATGACAAATAAAGGGATTAGATCTCATTTTTGAAGGCTACACTTTCTATTAGCATGGCTTTTCTACCATGGTATGATTAAAAGCTGAAGACTACAGCCAGAGCTGAGCATGTAAGGCATCTGTAGCACAAATAAGTGTCAGCTGGTGGCTCTGTGATGACACTAAGTTGAGGATTTCGGGATTACTGTCCCACATGTTGCATGTAAAAAAGACTATACAGCAAGAAATACGGTTAAGTAGGTGCAGGTATATTAAATGCACCTGAGAGAAGTCCTGTGATACTCCTCCAGCGAAGGCGATGAAAGAGCAAGGAAGCATTCTGAGCTGGGTGTTTGTATAGACCCCTACCCTCCTTTCTTCCAAACTATTTACTTTTTTATAGCATCGTAGGATCCTACTATCTGTATTAAGATTCACATCAGATGAATGTTTTTATCTTTCTGCTGTTGTTCAGTATAAGGCAGTAGACGTGGTCTCCTCATTTTATTGAGAGAGACTTTTCTGGAGTTCCTGACTCTGGGAGAGGGCCAGCAGCTCTGCAGTTTCAGCTCAGTGTGTGTGTGTGTCTGTGTATCCACACATCCTAATGAACGGATCTTGTTCCTCAGTATCTCTCCTGGTGCCTTTTGCCATATTCCATGCTCAATTTGCAGCTCTCTGGCAAAGTCTAACTTGTCTCCTTGAACGGATGAGAAATTGTGGGGTCCCCAAGATTCAAGAGTGGAGTGATGGCAGGACACTGTTAGGTTCACCTTTCTTGTGTTAAGGTTATTTGCAGATTTAACCATAGTCTTTTTGTAAATCCGGGTATCTGTGTGTGCTTTCTTTGAGTTTACCAAGCAATTGTTTAAATAGACTAGCACATCTGTTTTAAGTGTGTTGTCCTTTTGAAGCAAGAGTATCATGTGATGTTACTGAAATACCAGGAATCATTGTACAGTGTCCTTTTCATCTTTTTTCAAACTGAGATGTGGCTAGTTTAATAATTTAAAAAATGAGTGCATGGGTACGCGTGTGCTGGGAGTGGTCCTGGGACGTAATTATGGAAGTAGAAGAGGAAAGCAGTGAGGGAACCTCTTTCCTTTTCTGAAAAAATGTAGAGCAAATCAAACTACCATTATATAAAGAAAAAAAAATCACTTAGTCTTATATTTTACTTTTCAGTTATAGAGGAATTTTCTACATTGATGTGAAATGCACTGGAAAACTTTGAAATATTGCCTTCTTTTAGCTGTGTTCTAAGAGCAAAGCTGAAGTTGTTAAGTTCTTCTATCTTGTGAATAGTTGAATACTTTATAGTGTCTATTGACTCCAGGAAGAATTGAAATTGCTTCCCTTTGAGTGTTGTTACAGAATGAGGTCTTTTTATCAGAATGTTACAAAAAAATTTACAGGATAAATGTTTCTTAGGATATAGTTCTCCTTAAGAATGACATATTTTGGGGACTAATCAGTTAGCCTGTGTCATCTTAAAATGTGATTCATTTGAAATGTGAATCAGTCTCAGAGGTCTGTGAATCAGACCTCATTTTGAGTCTTAATTCAGATTAACTGCGGGTTTGAGGATATGTTCTTGAGGCTCTCATTTAAGCTTTTAAAGATCAAAGAGTTGCTGTCTAGCTTCAAAGTGTGTTACTAAACCCTCACATAAACAATTAAAGCTGACTCAGTGTCTTTGGAGTCAGATTCCTTAACATATGTTAACAACATAACTTACAAAATTAGAAGTATCTTAAGGGATGGTTGCAGTGCTTATTTTTGTGCTTATTTGCAGAATAGTTGCAAGTTGTGCTAACACAGTTAACAACTACTGAAAGAGACAAAGTAAAGGTTGGTAAGTAAAAATATTTTCTTCGGAATACAGTCGGGCAACTGAAGCAAGATTTAACCTTTTTCTGTTTGTTTTCCATCCCTAGTGAGTTGCTGGGTAATTGCATATGCTGCAGGCTATCTGGAAGAAGCAGGGCATTTTTTTAAGCTGTGTTTCCCGGGAGCCGTTTTCATCTCCTAACACATAGCTGAGTTTGACTTGATTAAATTGAGTAAATGTATATCCATAGGTTAACTTCATTATTCATGTCATGGAATAGGGATGGGTTGATACTCACGTGGTCATTTGGGAACTGTACTCTTGGGGGGGGATTAAGACAAGGAAAAGAGAATCATTTTTACGAAAATGTTAACATCTGTTAGAGTAACACTTATATAAGCCCTACACGTACTTTCTATTTAAATGTCTTGGGACACAATTACGACACTTTATTCCCTTCTGTCTCGGTCATGTAATCATAATTTCAACAAAATTATATCTGATTTAAGGTGATGGGCAGTGAGCTACTTGTCTTTCACTGTTAGATATTCCCCTGTTAACAGTGCTTATTGAAAACTGCCCTGGCCAGCTGTTTCCTTGTGTCCTTGCAGGACTCCACGTGCCATAAGGACTGTCCTCACTGTTACCTCTCACCTTGACCATGAACGGCTGCAGATTTTTCACCTGTTGTTGAAGAAATGTCCCGTGGACTGTGGTTGCATTAGGTGTCTGAGGACGCATCTGTGAGATACAGAGGTTCATTGCCACCTTTGGAGGTCCTGTTAGTGGCCACATGAACAGCCTGTGTTCTTCTGATCTTCTTGTTACACATGGGCAATAAGAAGCAATAGGGACATAAGATGTAGACATCTCTAGAAAAGTCTTTATCTGTCTGAAATCGTGGAGTAGCTGTTAATTCACATCAATTCACATTACTTTAAGAGAATGTTATGAATACGGGTATACTGACAGATTAACGCTATGAAAAACATAACTTTTGTGATACTGTGACGCTGTGAAATGACACAAATTTAGAAATGTGTGGGGTGGATGCCAGGAACTGTGTTGTTTACTGCAACTTGTGCGTCATGAAATGGCCTGCCACCGACATGTGTGTGGCGTGTTTCGGGCAGTACCACTTAGTTATGGCTTTCTTGCTGGCATGGAGCTGGTGCAGCAGAGCGTGGGGCTTGCTGGGCTTCAGCCTGTGTACGGTGGGGACAGCGAGAGCAAGCAGCTGCACAAGAAGCCCAGGGTGATGGCCAGGCTGGACAACATTGGATTTTTTCTGATTCACTGCCAGGAACATGTGCACTTTCTGTCATGGGAGAGGCTTATAAAATGATGCGTTTTGGTTTTTTTTCTTGCATCTTTCACTGAAGCACTGGTTAGTAGGTGTGCGCTGAGATACGCAGTTACATTCATATGCACTGTTAGCAACTTTAGGATTAGCCTCTTTACAGTGATGCTAACATGAAAGATTTCAAAAGATTATTTATTTTTTAAAAAAAAAAATTAAAGACATTAAAATTAAACATTAAACATTGTATCTTTTACTTAAGAAATCTGTACTTGTAAAATTGGATTTATAGCCCTCTGGAACTTGTGATCAAGATTAATTTGGAGAATAAATTTTTAGCTGCCATTACAGACATCAAAAAAAGATTTGTATGGTTAACCACTGCTGCCCCCCTCTCAAGGATTTTGTGTGTCTTATCAGAACACGTGACTGAAATAAAGTAGCCGTGAATATCTGACTAAAAGAGATGAGCAATGGGAAAAGTTTATGCACGATCTGTGCAATCTTGATTTAAGTGGAATTGAGTGAACTGATTTTTGTAAAAGGAGAATGAAAACATGCAAGTCAGTGCCTTATGTACTGTTGAAAATTCCAGTATTCCTTGCATATAATTTCTGTCAAATTATTTGGGATAACGCACATCCCGTTTCTCACACTGAACAGTTACATCAGTCAGCTGCTTACCAGTCTTAGGTGTCTGAAAATCATGCAAAACAGCTCTAAAAATCAAATTTGATAATAGTTGTGCAAGGTTCATGAGTCTTTCCGCTTACAAGGAAATGAGAGTGTTGTCTGCTTGGTGAAGGCATAACCTGGGTGCTTCAGAGAACTGTGAGTTTACTGCTGTATTCAGCACAGGGTTTTTTCTTAAAAAAGGTAAATTTTAATGTAGAGCTGTGTTAGTGCTTGTGCTGAAAACATGGTTAATTTGAAATTTGGGAGCGGCTGTGAGGTTAACTACATCTGTACCATTTTGCGCTTGGAGCTGGCTTGTGGTAGGTCCTTCTGGAGCATGACAGGGAAAGCCCACACCTGACTGCTTGGTAGCCTGCAGTCATGCCCATCCTTTTTCTCCTTTTCTGGGTATCTACACAGCCAGCTCTGCCTCACAAGCCTACTGTGGGTAATGCTTTCCAGACTGGAAAACAATTAGATGTCGGGTGAACGGTGTTTAGAAAGTAGCTTACATGAGGGATTGCTGACATGTAATGCGTTTGTACTTTCTTCACATATTCAGGAAGAACAGTATCTTTCTTATTGACTTTTCTATCTCTTTTGTCTTTTTAATCAGAAATTTTTTTGATTAATGAACTGTCCTTCTGATGTTGCATAGACAGAAAAATAAATGGGTGTTTCAGGTATGAGTCTTAATCAGCTTAAAATAGAAAAAATTAAATTAATTTTTGATGGGTCAGTCTTACTTTTCCAAGAAGATGAAAATATGAATTTTCAATTTATGTAATGCTATATTATTGTGGCAGTCACTCAGGCTTTTCTTGCTAATCCAATGAAAGACTAATGTGCAATGATTAAGTACAATACTTCTGTAAATCCTTTAAGACCATATTATGACTAAAAGTAAATTAGTTATGAAAATATTCTGTTTCATTTTATTAAAAAGGCATTCTGTTTCATTTAGAAACAAATACCAAAATCTCTGTAGTGAAGAATGCTATAAAGACTCTTTTATATTTAAATTAGTTTTTGGAAGAGAACATCACAATACTTTTTGGGAGAATAGAGCAATAAAGTCTTAGTGAAACTTGTTTAGTTAATATGCATCTCAAAGGCTTATGATTTGTACTCTAAATGCTTGTAATAAACAGCATTTTTACATTGTTTAATAGTGATAAAATAGGAAAATGCACATTTTATAGAAGAAAACATATTCATGCTATTAATATTTTACATGAAGAAATATTTTGAGATAATTGGGTAACAATAGGCAGTTAGAAAGATGCATAGCCCAATTCGTTGCTCTCTTAGTCTTCCGTCAACACAGTTCTTACAGAGATGGAAGAAAGGCAGAGTGTATGAAATCATTATCAAGTTTCTTATTGACCTAAGTCCTGGATGGCTGCTCGAGAGCTAAAAAGGGGAAAAAAGATATACGGAGAGGTAACATGTTACAAAGGAAAGCTGATATATGTGTGAGTTGTTACCTGCCAGAGATCTTTGTTTCACTGGGTTTAGAATTGTTCCTTCTAACGATGTTAAATTCTGTTCATCCCTGTTAGCACGCCAATGGGCATGATTCTGCAAAATTAGTGCAGATCCCCCACTTTCTCATGACTGTAAGGGCTAGATTTGTGGTCTTTCAAGTTTGCAAGTGGAGGTGTTCAGCACAAGTCAAAAAGCTATTATCAAGTCATGTATTTTATTCCAGCTGTTGGCCATTTGCCAGAGAATTTCCTCGATTTATGCACACCAATATACTGCCTTACAATCTATTCTGATGTCACAAATAGCTTCTTGTGATATTTTTTGGTGTAGAAACCAGTGCTTTTATATTTCTTTCACAACTTCTCTGTTTTTAAACCTACTTTAGTTCATGCCAGCAAGTAGGTTTTGAAGTTTTTTGCAAGCTTTTAAAAACTAAGCTTATTCTCAAAAAAAACACAACTTTTTTTTTTTTTTTCCAGTCCAGCTCTGTTGGAATGACATGACAAACAACTGTGTTCTGTCACTTTTTGTCAGTTTTGCTGCTTTATCTTCCTGGAAAGGAAAGCCTTTGTCAGTTTAGGGAGGGCTGTTGTCAATTTTTCTTTCTTTAATGGTGAATTAAAATTATCCAAGGTAGCTCCTGTGTTAAGTCATATGAAACTTCATGATAATATTAAACTTTGAGCTAGAAGAAAAGCTGTAGAGGGATTTTTGTTTGTCCTGTTCTGTGTGACTGATGTATAAATTTGACAACTCAATGTCTCTAATGAAAAGAAATTTCAGAAGTATCTTTTTCATGAGGCAGGTTTTTGGGTTCATTTTCTTTCAGCTCGGACAACTCCAAAAGCACTTATGTTAAATGGTGTCTAAGGAAGAGAATTTAGTTTTATTTATGTAGTTTCTATTAAACTTTTATTTTTATTGAATAAAGAGAAAGCACGTTCAGCAACATTCTGCAACGTAAATACTTTCATTTTTTAAAAGTACAGTTTTATGAGAAAAACAGTTTTTGCTAAGGTGTTCACAAACACCGCTGAATTTGATTTCAGAATGGCAGTTTGGATATGTTGAGCTGTACTTTAAAAAAATGAAACATGCAAAATGCTTCTGCCTGGTGAATATGGGATGAATATTTTATTATTTGATCTGTTTTAAGATTATTTGAAAATGCTCCCTTTGAATTAATTTTAGGTCCATGAAAACATAGCATTGGTACATTTTCTGCTCCGCCTTTTTTAGGTTTAGATTAAATCTTAAAAATATTTTACATTTCTACCAAAGTTAGCATTTTCTTCTTTTTTTTTTTTTCACTTGTAGTATATGCTTATTGTTTTGCCTGCTTCCTAATGACCAATGGTTCTCTTACTACACCTTGAGCTACAATGGAAAAAACAAGATGGAACACCAAATGTTCTAATTTTCACAAATCATTATGCTTAACAATTTTGACATTGCAGATTTGATCCAAAGCCAGTGTACCATCAGTATAAATCTTCCTGTTGACCATTGAATTTAGATTTTCAGAAAGCATAGGTATGTACAGATATTCTCAAAATGGTTTCTGACTTGGTGAAAAGGAAGGAACATTGGCCATCTGGCTAGATGGGGAGGTTTCAGATAGGAAACTTGGCTACCCTTAATGTGGATCAGATCCACTGGAGCATTAAACCTTTCAACACATTTTTGTGTATCAAATGCCAGGAAGAATTCATTAATATATAATCTGTGAAAGCTCCTGGGGCCCTCTATAACACCATTAATATATCAGTACACATCACATGTAAAGACCCTTGTGACTTTATCAATTTCTCTAAATGTAATTGTTTGGGATTCTTTTCTAGATTATACTGAACTAACATGCTCAATAAGCATATTAAGCAATAAGTTGCCCAATTGAGCAACTAATGTGCTCAAATTTTATTTATAGTTTGACTTTTTAAAATGCCAGTTTAGCATGTCTAAAATTCAGCAAGAAATAAAATGCAACCAGGAAAACAGACTCTTTTCAGTGTTGGGGAAAGAGCATGTGGTCTCTGTTTAGTTTGTTAAATAATGAAAATATATGCATATAGCAGGAACTTGCTAATTTGCATTTGTCATGTGCCCACTCTATAATTCAGACACAAAATTCAACATCTTCATTCTTTCAACACTTAGATTATTTCTAAGAAAAGATTTTACAACAGTGTTCTGCTTTTAGTTCTTCTGTTACTGACTTTTCAACATGGATGGATCATCAAGATGGATCATCACCTATATGCTACTGCAGAATATAATCTTAGAGAAGTAAAACTAAGTATTACTCTACATTTTTTCAGAGTTTTAAGTCAATCCGCAGCTATTTTAGGTTACGTTGGGAAATTTAAACTATGATTTACTGAAATGTATGCACATCACACAAATAAATTGCTCTGAAAGTAGGCAAGATTTCTGGAAACTCCACACTTAAGTTTGAATTCAAGTTATGTATAATTAAATTTTTTTTGCTTCCTGATACATAATGAATGCTTATTCCTACCTATTTATTTGCTTGTATTGCTTGAGTTATACAGCAACGTCTTCATGTTGCTTGTTTAGCACTATTTTTGTTTAAATTTTGTCTTGTTACCTTTTAAATTTTTTACATATAGTTTATTTATATGCAAAACACATAAACATCTGATCTTCACTCTTAAATGATATATTTGCATATTAGAATTTACAGTCTAGTATGGAAAGGAAAATTGCTGGTAATACAATCAAGGAATTAGTTATTTTTTAATCTTAGTGAGCTGTAAAAGAAACCTTTTAAGAAGACAAAGGAGAAAAGGATGGTGTAAAGTCTAAGGAATTAGAAGTGTTGTAGAAAGAATAAAGAAGGATCTCAGGAGCTTGTTGTAGACCTTTTACATCCTTGTGGGGATGGCAGTGGTTTAGATAAGCTCAGGGTCTCCTGCTTGATTTTATGTCCACAAAGTGATTTCAGTAATGTGAAACGAGTCAAATATTCTTGGTCATCAACAGAGGAGAGCAGCTTCGCTCAGAAAGACATTATTGTACGTTGTGAATTGAAGAGGAAAATGTATGGAGACAGTTTTGTGCTGTTGAACGCAATGTCTTCTTGCTAGTGCTCTGGCAGAGCAGATGAGAGAGGCAGGCTGCACAGAAGTCTGAGTGGCTAAGTTTGGGGAGGAAAAAAATTAGGACTTTAAAGAATAAGGACAAAATGTTTATGATTCTCCAGTGAAAAAGGAGTTTGGAAAGCTTTAATGTTACTTGGAAGTCAGAATGAAAGGAAAACAAGAACGTTTAGACAGAGTATTTCTAACATGCTTGGGGGAAGGAATTTGGGTGCCAAGAACCTCAAAAAGAAAGAAGGTTGCAATAATCATACTGTATAATTATTGTGGTTCAGATAGAAGAGGAAAAAGCAGCAACTTGCATGCTATTTTTATATGTTGTCAAGTATTGTTCATATCCCTGGGGCTTCTTGTAAAATCTTACCCTTCTCTGCAAGAGGAAGGATAATGGAAAGTTTTTGACAGGATGGTGGTTCTTTATATTTTATTTCATACCTTTTACACTATAAGGAACCTTCCAAAAATACCAGTTTTCAAAGCTCTGTTATTTTTAAAGAGCAGCTAATCACAAAGGCAAGTGGTATAAGAAAGATCATACCTGTTATGTACTTGTGAGCCTGCTGCCTGAACAGACAGGAGGTTGAAATACAGGTTAGGGTGAAATTCAGCTAACCTTGCTCATACAGATAACCTGGATATGTTCAGAGTTTCAGGTATACGTGGGGTTTTTTTGAGAACCAGAATAAGAAAACTACTTTTTTTTTTTTTTCCTTTCAGCATGGGAAAGTCTTTGTGTTAGGAGGGTTGCAGTGGAGGTGGGCAAACCTGTATGTTGCCTTTTAACTTTCAGCATCATGTGGGAGAGTTGTGAATGTATGAAGCATTGAAGTAGCTGAGAGAGCAGCCTCAAAGTGGCACTGAACATGACCACGAGGAAAATAAGTTCTTGATCTGTTCTAGAGGTTTCAATCTTAATCTCTGAGGATCTTCTGTCTGTGTTTAAAATGTAATTTCAGCATGACTTTGAAAGAATACGATTGAAATTTAGATTTTTGTGTGTGTATGTCAGCTGTTGAATGATATTGCCCAAAGTAATTACAGTGGGTTTAGTTGGCATGGTTTTTAGCTTTATGTGTAAAATATGTCCTCAGTAAGAAAATCTGTTTGGTATTTTCTTCCGCCACTTTTACCCCAGGTGAAAATCTCATTGTATGTCTAAGCTCAGGACTCTTATTCTGTATCCAGTCTTTTCAAGCAGTCTTAATGAAAAATGTCTTATTTAATATGTACATTTTGTTTTCATTTGCACTTCTCTTCGGAACGCAGCCAAACCTGCAGAGATAAGAGCAAAATTCCAAATGTAATAAACTGAATGAGATACAGCAATGTGCAATTCCTTCAACTATTCTTTGCTGCAAAGTAAGACTGGGAGTACTTAATGAGGTATGTTTAACACCGCATTGTAGTACCTGAAAGGAAGCCATGGCAAATAAGAGAGAGATAATGTACAGAGAGCAAAAGTAGAGATATAAATGTGGAGATAGAATAAACAGGATGTTATGAAAAAGCTGTTAAGTTATGCTGTTATGCTGTACTTTTCCCTTTCAAAGAATTGTTATTGTCTTGCATTACTGATATATATATATGTAAAGGACATTGTTTATATATATATGAAGGATCCATTATTTATATAGATACAGGATGTTGAAGAACATATACAAGATATACATATACGCATTAGAAAAAAATCCTAAATGGAAACTTAAATATGTGAAAATATCAAATTATATATCACACAAAATCAATAGAATGGTGAATACTGATTCCCAGAATTCTCAAAAATAAGCTGTGTCGTATATAAAATGGGAAATGAAGAGGATGACTCCACTGTGAACAGCTGTATCATTTCATAACGACTGGATGAAGTCCCTGTTCAGTATGGCAGTTCTAAACAAGTACAAAATGTGCAAGGTTTTGTATGACATGGTTGGAAGTAGGTACAATAATGAAATTAGTGATTTCAGGAAATGTTTCTTTCTATCTAGAGATAGAAATCTATTGGACAATAGATTAGTCCTAGTAAAGTAGCTGGACTGTATTTTGGTACACCTGGTTTGAGCTGACTGTGGTAAGTGAAACAACTTTTGCTTGTTTGAATTGGTTTGAACAAGTGATTAAAAATACACTGCGAAGTTGATTATAAAACCTCACTTACTCTACAATCAAAAGGAGGACAGAGAAAATCCTTTCAGTAAGCTAAAAGTCGGTAATTCAGTGGACAAGATTGTTATCACTGGTTTTGAGGAAAGTGGTTATTTGAATTTTCGTCTGGATGTCTGATAAAAAGATGAAGATGAGCATGGAAGAGAAAAAGAAAAATGATAGGGAAAAGTAGATAAGGGAAGTGACTAGGGAGAGATAGAGCTATCACCTGTTAAGTAGAAAAATGTGTACCATTTGTGTGACAGTTGCTTTCAAGAGAAAAATTGTTTTATCTAAATAATTCTTAGTCTGAGTCTGTGTGAGTGTATCTTGCAGATCCATGCGTATAAGGTTAAGATTCTTACTGCCACCAATTCAGAACTTTATGTTCAGTATCTTGCAGACTGAAGGCTTTCTTCTGTTTTCTTTCAGGATCAAAAGACTCAGCATAATTGAAGGTAGGAAAAGGAATTATGAAGGTTGAAAATGTTCAGGCTTTAGGGGTAGAATAGTCTTTCACATTTATTTGTAAATGTTAAAACAGCAACATTTTCCATCATTTTGGTGTAGCTCAGCAAAGCCAGTCTGGACACCACTTCTGAAGAATTTTTGATGGAAAGGAAAGGCAATTTGCTGAAGAGATACCTAGTCCAGCTGAATCAGGTATTTTAGCCCCCAAAGCAATACAGATGCATTAGTGTCCTTCAACCAATTATCCTTATTGAGAAATATAGTACTTCAGACATTTTGGAGGCACTAATATTATGCTGCTTTTCAGAGCCAAGCTAGCTCAAGTACCTCTCTCCTATTCCACCGAGAGCCTAAGCATTGACTTGTGCTCGTTCCAAGGCACCATTTTTTGCTAGAATACCAAATACCTGTTTTTAAAGGCCCTACATTCAAAATCAGACCTTGGATGCTTAAAATGTGTATTTTAGAAATCTTCTTCTCAGTTAAAGCACTTATGTTACTCTCCATAATTATGGAATTAAATTGATTCCCTGGGGTATATTCCAACAGAGCAATCATTAAAATCAAACAAATCCTCCTTGACTGGCGTGTAGAGTTTTAACTGTTTCTTGATCTTGATGAAGATACTCAGTGGAGTTTGCGTACCAGCAAGTTTGGAGTTGATACCTTATCCTGCAGAGCTTTAAGTGGCCTTTGCTCTCAGTGCAGCTCAGTGAATTTTTTTTTATATATAGCAGGATCAAATACAACGTGTTTTTCTGAGTTGATTTCAAAACTGAAAACAAAATAAGAAAAACAAAATGTAAAGAAAAAACAAGAGATTTATTGAACTATTTAACTTGTCTTCTGCTCGTTACAACCCAACACAACTGTGAGCTGTTTCACTGTTTTTATATAGACATAAAAACAGTGTCTACATAGGGATAAAGATTCTTGTCTGCTTGGGTGTTGATGAAGGTATGGCCAAAGTTGCTTTCATGATATGTTTTAGTCTGTAGAATGTGTCAGTATGCAAGACTGTCATTAGGTGTGTATTTTCTTTTCTGCTAGTGTTTTGTTTTTTTAAAATGACTAGTCACTATGATTTTGGTCTTTAAAAAAATACTCTGCAATAATGACTACGACTTCTTTATTATTTCTAGAAGAAATATGAATAAATTATTCTTTAAGATGTTCTGGAATTGTTCCCCAGTTTTGCTTAGAAAGAAAATCACATAGTTTCAGGGAAAAAAAATCTAATGTCCCGGGAAGAATTGAACTGTTTTGTAACATCATTACTTCTTGCTGTTGTCTTATTACTTCTTGCTGTTGTCTTCTAAAAACTTGATTTACTCCATGATGTATACATTTTTAGGAAAGGAGATGCAGATGGTATTTCGTCTGTTTTAAAATAGTTTTGTCTGAAATAAATTAAGAATATAAAAAAATAAGAAGTATATTTAAAATCAGATTTAAGATTTTAGATTTTTATTTGCAAGTTTGTTAATTCTCATTATTAAGGACAAGATTTCTTGTTACATCATGGTTTAACTTTTCTGTTTTGAACTTTGATTTCTATTGGCTGTTTGCCAAAATTTTTTTTTTCATATGTACCTTTGAGATCTGGTATTTATTGCTGTCGAGAAAAAATTCTAACACGTTGCAAAGTCTATCTGGCCTACCTGTGACTGTTTAATTCAACAACTCTGTTTTTATGGAGGTACTATATTTCCAAATTAAAATTTTCCAATTCTGAAACTGATTACTCTTCTGCACAGAACAAAGTTTACATTACCAGAATATATGAGGTCGGTTGCTGCTATGAGACTCAGCTGTGTGGATGTAACATGAAATTATGGCATGTCCATAATGTACAACATGTACCGTACTGGCTGTACTGGTGATTCCAAATTAACCTGGACAGGTGGGGCAATAACCACCTGAATGCTAGATGGCAGTAAGGACAGCTAAAGTGACCTCAAATGAGCTCAGGCCAAGACAAATTCCAACCCTTAGAAGTGTGGAGACTCAGCACCATCAGGTTAGTGCAGACCATGTGACCTTTTAAAAGAAAGACAAAAGTTCTCTTTTCTGGGTGGTCCCAGAAAACCTCAGCATTTGAAAACCCTGGATGTTTTCTAGACTGAAGGCTGCTTGATGAGTCTCACTCAGTGAGGGTCTTGTTTTGTCCTTCTATAATTTAGGACTTCTCAGTGCAGTGGGTTCAGCTAGTGATGCCACCATACCTGGATGTGGAGTATCCTTATTTCCAAAGCCCTGTGTGTTTTGAGCCTTATATATATGGCCTTGAAAAGTGCTTCCTTTTTTATGTATTTACATTTATTTTAAAGTCTGAATCATAAAGGGGCTGTAACAAAAGCACTAAACAGAACGACAGTCAAGATTAAAACTGTAAGTTAGCAACTTCTTCAGGTAAGGTCCATTTAGGCTTTTGCTTTGTTCAGTCTAATGGTGTATGCAGAGGCAGTATTTTGATATCTTGCCAGATCATATACTCCTTTCTCCTTCCTTGGGTACAAAGGTACAGCATCTTCCTATAACTATTCCCAGATTTTGCAGCTAGGGTGTTGTCAGCATGAAGCCCAGCAGTGTTTGACCCAAACCAGCTAGCGCTGCCCCAAACCCTCCTCAGGCAGAGTCACAGGTTAGAAAGAGCTGGAGGAGTTTGGGGCCCCTGTGATTGGGACAGAGGGTCAGAGCTTAATAGTAAGGACACGGGCTGTGTCAGCGGGGCTCCAGGCCAGAGAACAGTCTTGGCACATTTAATTCATGAGTCTAGACATGGTTTTTGGACTGCAGCCGTACTCAGGGCAGCAGCCAATAGAGTAGATAAGGAACATACAGACCACAGACTTGTGCAATGTCACTACTGCTTCGAGTGAGAGCTGACTGTAATCTTCTTTACCTCACGAAGTGCTTTGCTGGGGAAATGGAGCAGGCGAGCTCCTACTTGATGAACAGACAGAACATGTTTACTGGGCAATGGTCAGCAAGCTGGGAAGCCAAACACCAGCCTTTTTAGCACACTAAATTTCTCTGTAGAGTCCTGGGGGTGTGCTGGTTAAAAAGTCTTGCTTCCTCCCAGGACAGGAGTAGAGGTGCTCAGGCACCTCTTTAACGCCATAATTATGCCCAGCTGTCCTCTGATGGTATCTCCATGAAGAAACAGGGCTGCTGAGGGTGTGGCTCCTGTTTTAATGTCAGCTGTTGCTCATTCCAGATAAATGAGGAAAAGGGTTGGGCAAGATAAATATATAAGATCGGAGGAGGGAAAGGCTAAGTTTTTCAGCTGTAGGTTTTCTTGCAGGTTGAGGGCTCAGGCCTTCTTATGAAGAGATGTAGAAGCTGCTGGTAATGCAGCAACATAAGGATGGATGATGGCACTGGGACCAGGATGGACTAGGAGGAGAGCCTGGAAAGGATGGCATTGCTCCAAGGTGATCGTCTCTGACTTTGCTGGATCGTTCTCCAGGGCCTTTGGCCCAGCCTGGTCAGCCACCCAGGACAGGTATAACTGTGCCTGAGGGAGTGTTTTCCCTTGAGGTCTGAATATTTCTCATGTACTTTAGTCAGCCACTCAGATTAAAACTACACTGAGTGTAGCTTCTTTCTTCACTAATTATTCTTTGGGTAACACTCTTTTTTTTTTTTTTAAGATCACATAGACTAAAGGTATTTGTAGGATATTCTGACAAGCCCTTACGAATGTGCTTGCAAATTTTCTGAGGCTGGTACTAGCAACAAAAATAACATATTTCTGGGTTTCATAATCCCTACAGCAATATGATAAGGCTTTTCTATCTTCTGGATTTATAGTGAACATTTGAGATATTAGGGAGGTCTTCAATGTGCCATTCACTTCATAGAGTTGAAAATTAAGGAAGGTACAGCAGATGATAATAGGAAAAGAAGCATTCCTATAGAATTAGATAACAGGCTGTAGTTAGGTGGTAGAACAGTGATGGCAGAATGTTATGTTAGAATGGCAACTTTTTCCAGGTGTCTGTAATATACCTAAACAAACATGTAATGCCAATTAGGAGTGGCATTACAGCAAATTAAAAAGTTTGCATATATCTTGTTTTAATGGATGCTTCATTATAGTCATTATATTCATTGTTTTTTAGCAGCCATCATCTGTTTCATTAATTTTCTTTAGTCTTGAAAACATAATGCCTGTGCCATATGGTGTGCTGTCTTGCTCAGATAGCATGTAGACAAGGAAGACTTCTGTATTTTGCTTAAGATTGGAAATTTCACTGTAATATTTTTTTATATATATTTTAAAGGAACTCTTTTGGAAGTCTGAGATTGATGGGTGAAATTGTAATGTATTTTGTGTTGTTCAGGGTATAGGAGTGGAATTCCTAGTTCCTTTGAACTAAACAACTCTACAAGAACTGCATCAACTTAATTAAGAGATGTTAATAAATATTTTGTAAGGACTGCCTGAAAACATCTACAGAGAGAGACTAAATTATGTCAGAATCCAAGTCTTAATTGGTAAAGGGACAGTGCAGATAAAGTTTTGCACAGAAATTTGTCAAGCTGAATGCCTTTCTTGTCAAAATATGCCCATCTCATGTTCTTTGAGAACTAAAAAGTAGTCATTGCTTACAAACAGCTCTTAAAATGGGAAAGAAAATAGAGGTTGAAGTTGTCCTCAATAAAATGTTAATTGCAAATGAAGTCAACATATGCCAATGCATTCTTCTAGTCTGATTCTTAGTTGCAGTTTTGAGGAAGACATTTGCTAATTGAGTATGTAAAAAGTTTAGCAGTCCAGATCCATAGTGACTGTAGAACATTTGGCATATATTAATTTATAAGGGCTGGGTTTTTGAAGGAAACTTTGGGAGCCATTAAAAATGCAAGTGGATTCTGTTTTGAATAGCATTCTGTGTTTGTTTTGTTTGTTTTTTAGCTTTGAGTCCTGCTATGTCTCTTCAGGGTAAATTGTTCATGCTGATACTTTAAAATTGTTTGGTAAAAGCATTATGTTCATTTTTATAAGGTTTAAGCATGATATACTGTCTTAATATGTTTCAGTGAGATTTTATATTCTCTGATATGATTGTTGTCCAACAAGGCCATTTATAAATAAGGAGTATAATGTTTGTGAAGTTATAAATATTTATTGAGCTACACACCGTACTAGAGAATGTAAGTTCAGCTTACTTCCATTATTGCCTTATAGAATGACAGTGTTCCTAGTATTTCATAGTTGGTTTTGTGATTTCTTTTCTTTTTTGAAATAGCAGTTACTTCATAAACGTATGGGGAAAAGGGTAAATAACTCTGCTATTTATTAAATATTTTGTGCTGCTTCTAAGTTACATGTTCTATTAGAAATGAATAATAATACATTCGTTATTTCCCGTGTCTTGCTTGGGGCTGGTGCAACTGTGTGGCTGAGCTTTCTAGGGTTATGAGGTGCAAGTGAGACTAATTACTGACCACAAAACCAGGGAGGAAGGGATGGAGAGTGAATTTTGTAAGGATGCTATCCAAGGGCAAGTGACACCTCACTTAGAAGCAACTAGTCTGTTTTCTGCTCGAGGTGTACTGCCCGTTAGCGGGAGTCTTTCATCAGTGCTGTCTCCTGACCTGTGCTGGGGCATTTGCTGGGGGATTGCTAGTCAGCACAGGCCAAAAGTGTCCCAAGGAGTAAACCAACATTTAATTAGTATGGGTCATTTCTGTCCATGTCCTGTCCCTGATTCACTTGTTGGAATGGATATGCTTTGGGAAAAGTAATAGATTTTTCTTAGAATTTGTCATCACTTTTAGCATGTGTCTGACTTGGGTTGTCTCAGCTTGTCATCATTGTTTCATACTAAAGCCTTGTCCATTAAAATGACAGGCCCTCTGTAACATACTGATTTTCTTTTGTCTCTTTAAACATTTGCTGTTAGTGGATTGCATGTTAGGAACATATATTTTCCTGAACTCCAACCAAATCTGTAAGAATTTTTTGGGGAGGGCTTTGCTGTGGGCTTGTTCTTTGCAACTCAAATTATGGATCTCTAATAGTGTACAAGGTAAATACTATTCAACATAAAAAAGAGCTGATAGCTATAAACAACAAGGAAATGACTAGAGTTACGATGGCTGATAAGAAATTTATAAGCTAGACATTTATCCACTTCACTTGTTTATAGATCTATGTCCTTATTGTTTCCAGGAGATTTGCATTTAAAAATGGTTATATGCAAAAGAGCAAACTCTCCCTGCAGATATAACACTCCAACATCTTTTGAGGTCAATATAACAGAGGATTTCAAAAGCAGTAACTGTAGAGTTCATTTGTGGCATCTTGATTTTTTCAGAAAGGCTCAGATTGCAAGTCCCAGCAAAATATTTTTAATTAATAATTTATATAGAAGATGAATTAAATATTCAT
Organism: Tringa tobata; assembly: GCA_033628505.1. Lineage (NCBI taxonomy): Eukaryota > Metazoa > Chordata > Aves > Charadriiformes > Scolopacidae > Tringa > Tringa tobata. The sequence goes on from JAHREE010000215.1 coordinate 1,553,531, forward strand.
AGCGAATATAGGAAGTATGTGTTCCACCTCAAAATACCGTAGGTAATATAGTAAACCCCATGCTTCCAGATCCAAAGAAGCTACTATTTCTAGCTTAGACATAACTAAGTGGAACAGACAGAATAAACACCTACATAATGACAAGGATCACAGAACTGTTCAGGTTGGAAGGAGCCTCTGAAGATCATCTAGTCGAACCCCTCTGCTCAAAACAGGATCAAATACAGCAGGGTGTTCAGGGTTGTGTCTGGTTGAGTTTTGAGTATCTCCCAGTATGGAGACTCCACAACCTGCTGGGGCAATCTGTTCCTGTGTTCAACCACCCTGTCAATAAAATAAGTTCTTTGATGTTTAAATGCAGTTTTCTGTATCAGTTTGTGCTCATTGACTGTTGTCTGTTCTGAATCTGTCTGGGTCAGTCTTCCTCAATGTCTCCTTCAGGTACTTGTATATGTTGAGAAGATCTCCCTGGAGCCTTCTCTTCTCTGGGCTGGACTGTGTCTCCTCATGTAACTCCCTGCACTTGCTCCAGTGTGTCCATGTTATACTTTTATGGGAAGCACCACACTAAAGCCAGTACTCCACATGTCTCACCAGGAGAGGTGAGAGGGAATGCATCACCTCCCTTGAGCTGCTGGGGAAAATCTTTCTTCATGCAACCCAGGCTGCTGTAAATTGCTGGTTCATGGTCCTTGATCATCCTCAGCGTGGTGTCTGCCAGAATCACAGAATCACCTAGGTTGGAAGGGACCTTTAAGATCATCTAGTCCAACCATTAAAAAAACCCCACATACTAAACAAAACACACACACCAACACTAAACCATATTCCCGAGCACCGTGTCAATTCGTCTTTTGAATATCTCCAGGGATGGTGCCTCAACCGCTTCCCTGGGCAGCCCATTCTCAGATCTTTTTCTGCAAAATTGCTTTCTAGCACCAGTTGCCCCAAGCCTGCATTGGTACATAGGGTTATTCTGTCCAAAGTGCAGGACTTCACACTTTCCTTTGGACTTCATGAAATACCCATTGACCTATTTCTTCAGGTTTTCAAAGTTCATCTGAATGGCTCACAAACATCTTGCGTATCACCCTTCCTGCTTGTTTTATGTAGTCTGCAAACTTGCTGAAGGTGTGCTCTTTCCAGGTGCCAGTTCATAAATTACAAAGTTTAACAGCACTGGTCCCAGTATCTACCTCCTGGGTATTTCACTACTGACAGGCCTCCAGCTGGACATGATGCTGCATATCACCACCCTTTGAGTTCAGCTGCTTTTCAGTCCATGTGTGTCCACTTAACTTATCAGTGTTCTTGCCTAATCTTCCTTTTGCTTCTAGTTTTTCAGTATTTTATCTTGTGCTTTGTTGCCCCTTGTCTGTTCTGGATCTTTGTCCATCTTTCTTCCTGCCCCCCCCCGTGAGTATTTATGTATGTTGATAAGGATCCTCTGAGCCTTTTCTTTCTGGGCAGGACAGTCCCAGTTCTCTCAGCATTTCTTAATGTCAGATGCCCTGTAAAAGCCCTTCATGTTGCTCTTCACACCCCTTGCTAGATTCAGCTTCAGATGGGCTTTGGCTCTCCTAACCTTGTCTCTACACACTTGGAAAGTGTCTCCCTATTCCTCCTAGATCACCTGTCCCTGCTTCCATCTTCTGGATGCTTTCTTTTCCTGTCTCAGTCCAGTCAGGAGCACCTTGTTCACCCATGCAGGCACCTTGCTGCCTTTGTTTGACCTCTTGCTTGTCAGGATCGACCATTCTTGAGCTTGGAGGAGGTAATCCTTGAAAATCAATCAGCTGTTCTGAACTTGTAGTAGGACTGTATCCCATGGGATTCTTCCAAGCTGATCCCTCAACAGGCCAAAGTCTTCCCTTCAACAGGCCTATAGAACAGTATCAGCACTCTGTTTTTTGCTTTTTTTTCCTTTCCTTTCAGGATCATTAATTCTACCATATCATGGTGACTGCAGTGAAGGCTGGCTGTGGCCTGTGCATGCCCAACTGGAGCAGGGTTTTTGCAGAGAAGTTAAGAACAGAGCTATAAAAGAAGCTATTTGAGCTAAGGCTTACTAAAAGTCAATAAAGAGGGAAAAAAAAACCTTAAAGGGTGTGCGTGGCATATTTAGATCTAATCATAAATTGTGTGTGTCTGTAGGGATAGGTTGTATTTATTGGTTGATTATGTATTGATTTCATTCATTTTAGATTTTTTAAAAATTTATTTAATCCCATGTACCAGACACTGGTAAAAATAATACTGTTTTTAACAAAGAGTTATTTCATTTGTTACATGTCTGATGCATACTGTGAATTTTCTCATTTTGGTAGCACAAATGCAATTCACAGGTAGCTGTCCTGCCACAAATTGTTTTGACACTGAAGAGAAAGTACATGTTATATGAGAGAAGAATCTTTCCTTCACTTCACTAACTGGTTATTAAGAAACACATACATACATGCAGTGGCAACTAGTGAAAGATGTATAGCAAATTCCTTTCATTACATGACAGCAACAACTGGGTTTTGAGAAAAAGTTCAAGCTCCCAGAGCTTTCAAATCCTGTTGGAAACTAAGTTGTGCTCCAATTAAAGTGAAAAATTATGGAGGATGTTATTGCAGGCTATTAATGTTCTGTGCTCCACACACAGTATTTTTAAACTAATTGGAATTCATTTTTTTCAAGTATGTTTTGGTTGACTCTTCTTTAAGGTAGTGGTATTATTGTAGTGTCTTCCGTTCTGACATTTTTCATGCCTCTTGAAAAATGTGTTTCTGTACACACCTTTTCTTGAAGGGAACAAAGAACATGTAGAAGTTTACTGTTTTCTCTGTCTATGCCTCATACAACCTGAAAAAATAGTTTCAGTACCTTTTTTTTTCCTCACCATTTTGTGTTCAGATACAGAGACTGCTTACAAGCATTAGAAGCACAGATAGCACAGAGGTCATTTAATGGGATTGAAGACCATGTGGTAGGTGCTCTGTAATGCATCATTTCAGGATCTTCTGTGACACTGTCGTGCAGTTCAATATTAATGTGTGGTTCTTTTACCCTGTAATATCTCTTAGATGAGCTTATCAAAACATACACAATGTGAGGTGTGGAAAACCAGATCTCTCTAGAAATTAGTTGCTGAATGTTTTTCTGTTGGGTGTTTCTTGAGTAAAAATGTGAAGGCAGCACCCTAGGGCTTCACTTGGCCTTTGAGATCTTACAGTCAATAGATTGAGGAACATGGATGAAAGTAATGCCAAGCCATACTTGTTCCTTTCAAAGAATGGATTAAAAAAAGACTCAGTGCTGTTTTATCAGAAGTGTCTCAAGTAATGAACCTGATCTAACAGGTTTCAGTATATGGGAGTAAGTAGTCCTAAACTCCTTGAGTTGCAGTTCAACTTCAGCAAAGAGAATTTCTAAAAAATGATATTATGATTTCTTGCATACTGCAAGAGGAGTTACACATAAATTTTCTATTACTAGTGGAAAAGATTATTTCTTACTACAAGCTTGGGTCTCAGGATCTACATTTCACTTATTTTCAGTTAAATTTCAGTTTAATTTCACTTATTTTCAGTTAAAAAGATTGCTTGTAATCCTTCTGCACAGCTAATTCTTTTCCTTGTTGCCCTGAACAGATCACTTTGGGCCTTACATTCTAAAAGATAATGGAAATACATAGACTTAGTTAACAATGCATTTTTCTGAAGGTGATGAAGCTCTATCCAGTGATCTCCTCTGCATTTTTAGTACGCAGTGGGTTATGTCATCTTAAATTTTCTTGCATCTCCCTCTGAAATATTTGGTTAACTTTGAGAGTATGGATTCTCATGTAGATAGTGTGGGGATCTGACTTGGTATGAGACAAACACATAGTGGGTTAGCATTGTTTCTGGTTATTTTTGGAATTGAAAAAATTTTATATGGACATCTACATTTTCTGAGCTAGGTTTTTGTGGTGTTTAAAATGACCAAAAATAGGCAGTGAAATATCTCAAATGAAGCCTAACTTCTTCAGTCGAATGACAGCTTTTTGAGTCAGTTTCTCAGAAAAGGCTTGTGTTCTTTAAAGTGAGTTAAATGCTACTTCCTTCTTATGAAGGTTTGTCTGATTTCCTTGTGGTTCTACAGTATTGGTGATGCTCAGACACGGATGGCAGATTTTTATTAATATAGTAATATCTTATTTAATTCCTGATGCTGTCAGATGTCTTACCTAGCATATGCTGATACTTTGGCATCATCTAATTTGTGTCCTCATAAGTGTGAGGAACCTGAGGCAACCACTGAACTCATTCCAAAGTGAGGTCAGCATATCTAAATGTCTTCATAAATCTTCTCTTGCCTCAAACATACTTTTGAAACATATGTGTTTGATAAATCATACATTTTAAGATTTGTTTTAGAAAACCCTAGACCAAAGAGAGACCTGGCAGCTTTTTTGAAAGACCCTATTTCAGTGTTTATCTCATATGTTTTAGTACTCAAATTTGCTTATGAAAGTAAGAAAAAAAAATTGAAGTAGCTTGGAAATACAGGTGAAGTTCTTCTAACACCTCACACGTTTTCTAAACAGCTTTCCTCTAGACAGATTAAAACATTGAACAATTTCCACCCGAAAGGTAATAGATTCAGAATGATCTGAAAGTTTGTTCATAATAAAAATTCTGAAGCTTTGAATCTTTATCTAGATCTTTTGGAAATGCTAACCTCTTTATTTTCAGTTTGGAGATTTGTACGTCTGTGTGTGTATGGTTACAAAAAATTGACCTAAATGCAGGTGTATATTTTACTGATGTGCTATATTTGCATTGCTGCTTATCAATACAATAGTGCAGTGACAATCCAGATTATACAAGGAAATTAAACAGTGAATTAGACAGCTCCGAGTTTAGGAGTTGTAGTCAGCCTTTGGCCAATGTCACTTGGCAGTCTGAGCATGCCTCTTCCTTTTTGAAGATTGAGACATTTTGGAGAAACAGCCACACTATGCCCTTTGGTGTCCTGCTCAGAGAAAGGCCCTTGGAAGGGTTGAGTTTACTACTGTAGAGATAACCGAATGTTTGGTTGGCATTTCTTAAGGTATCATAGCTCTTGCTGGGAAAATATGAATATTTTGGTGACTTATTAAGGTAAATGGTCACATGTAGATTTTAGCAAAGATGGGAGGGCCTAGGGTATAAGAGTAACAATCCTGTGGAGAGCTGGAAAAGCAGCTAAGCAGGAACAGAAGATTGAGCTCATGCAATGGAGTTTGGTGCATTTCTGTCTGTGAAGTCAAAGCCTAGGAAGAAATGAGAACTTTGCCCTGTTTTCATGGGGAGTGACACTTGGCTGATGCTTAGATTAACAGGACTTTCTTTGACAAAGGAAGGGTTTTTTGTATGTGATGGGGAAAAAGAAAGTTTGGGAGGATTTTTGTTTAATTAAGGGACAGCCCTAGTCTCAGTATTTGCTTTGATCTTTCCCCAGCATCTGTCTAATATCAAAGTCTAATTCAGTTAGAGTGTAACTGTGGATGGAAAATGCCTTTTAATATTACCAAGTAAAAGAAGATAAAGAAGCAAACACAGAAAAATAGAAGAATATATGATTTAATTTTGACTGATCTCGCCTTCTGTGGGGGAAGGTGGTGTGCTGGTGAATGATGGGTGTGGAAATACAAAGAGGTCTTGCACAAAGTTCAGAAGGCAGACTGGTCTCAGTGGTGTCAATGCTCTTCTGTTTTCAGTTGGAGGAAAGGAGGAAGAGGCCAAGAGGACGAAAGAAAGAGCTGTATCAGGGCTGACTTGTTTTTCTAGACTTTATAGGAGGTATTTGTAGATCTTCAGTTGATGTTTTCTGTATCATCTGGTTTTATATCAGAATACATGATTTTTGACATCTTTGTGTCTTTCTTCTTACTACATACCGCTATGTTTTTGTGAATGCACTTGATGAACTTGAGGCAGAACTTACACATATGCATTTGAATTTGTCTTTATTCTTCTACTCTTATCTTCAGTTTTAATGGTTTGAAGGTTAATGAATTTACCTTACAGAGTAAGTGTAAATGTTGAAGTCAGTTAGGAAGACTTATTTGGTACATGTAAAGAAATATTTAAATTCCCCTAACTTCTTATACTTTGAGATTTGAGGTACTTTTACAATGGGGAAAAGCTGTAAATGAAATTAAAAAATCTTTAGTTATTAATATTACAGTTTTGAAAGTTTTTTAAAGTAGAACAAAAGGGGGAAATCAGATAATTTTATGCTGGCTAAAGGCTAAAAATTCAAGTTTCTAATCATTTTGAGTTGAAAGGTTTTTTCCATAAATTTTAATTTATGAAGAGTTTCTGCAGAGGGAAAGGGGAAAAAAAAAACCTCACCATTTTGTATCTTACTACTGTAGTAAGATCAAGGTATAATTCCCTTTACTGGGACGCGTTCAAAACTAAACTAACCTTATTTTTAAGATTCCCTTTCTCAGGAGCTGCATGTGGGTTATATGATATAGCAGAAAAGATATATGGATTGACAAATAAAAAGCAAGCTATTCCTGTGGTAAAGGATAAATGTAAAAATATTGGAAATTGTTACAGTTACCAGCCAAAGTGCTTGAATGCCATCCTGTTTCTGCCAACGTGCCACCTCTCTGGTCCTTTGATGACATCTGCTGCAGGAAGGTGGGCTGGCCCAGGGGATGCTTCTGGTGGGTCAGCCCTCTGCTTTCTTGGGTGACTGGAGGGGTCTTGGGCTTGGTTTTGTCATGAACCATGCAGCTTTCTCCATCTGTCATCCTGTGTGTGGTGGGGGAGTTTACTGGGATGGGGCCAGTTCCCAGTTGCAATAGGTATGTTTTCCTCCTCTTCTGGGGGGAGTAAATGAGATCGGCAGGCTGGACTTGAGCTGTTCACTGCCATTTGGCCTCGGTGACAGAGGGTGACCCTGGCTCCATCTAATTCATTTGGGTTTTATTCCATTGTGTCTGTTAGCTTGCTATGGGAATAGCAGGGAGATTCCTGACAGCTTTTACTCTTCATGCTTAGGGAGATGTCAGGACTATAGTATTCCTATTTAACCTGTTTTATAGTTTGTATGATACCCTCAATGAGTATAACAAATCATAATAGTATAATAGAAATAGAATTTTCCCATTGTTACATTGTTTGTGTTCCTGAACAGAAGAGCTGTGATATGAGAGGGTATGTGAGAGCAATACAAATTCACATTATTGGCTTCTGACAACTGTTGGATCCAACTGAAGAATTTGATTACACTGTTAAAATAATATTTATTTTCCCAGTAGGTTCTGAATTGATATTTAGTCATATTGTTTATTGAAAATATTTGCAGACAGTTAAAGGCATATTTCTGTGCTAAGCAGATTTTTGTTGATAGACAAGAGTGATGTGTTTCTGATCATATTAAAACGCTCAATTTAAATTGGCTTCTTAGATTTCTGATTATTGAAATGCTGATGTGTGATGGGTTTTTTTTCCAGAAGAAAACAATTATGAAAAAGTTGTAGCCTACCCTGAGAGTGCTGCTGGCTACTTGACACCAGCCTTTCTCTCTGGGATAGTTTGTCAAAAAAGTTTGGAGGATTACATTAACTGGTAGAGTATTATTGGGTTCAAACAGAAAATACTTGCATGCTTTATTATACTCCAGTCTTAATCTTCACTGTGGCATCCTATAGCACATCAGTAGGGGAAAAAATGCTTGCCCCTTCTGTCTTGGTTTGACCCTTGAGAGGTACTTACCTGGTGCTCACAGGGGAAACTGCATTCATGCCAGAATGCCTTGGTCCTGGGGTTACCTCGTTTTTCTGGAGGAGCAGTAATGTCTCTCAGACCTGAGTTAATTCTTTGTTTTCACAAAGCATACAGTCTAGTAGATATCATAAGAAAATTATGCTATTTAGGAAATAGTGGTATTGGAATCTCATATATCCTTACCTCAATATAAACAGCTTTCATATTCTAAATTCCACAGATGGCTGAATGTACTTAAGAATCTAAAAGAACTAAATTCAGGTACCCAGAACATGCTGGTTATGCATTTTTGCAATCTTAAGGAAAAGTGATGTTTAGTTAGAGGGGTTTTGACTGAATAACTGTAACAGTTAATTACCACGATTAATGCAGTAATTGATGTTGTTGATCTATCTAGGTTTTATCTCAAACATTGTAGCACACTAGAAAATGCAAAACCAAACCTTGAAACAGCTCTTCTTACAGGGGAAGGGTAGCATGTCTCCTCTATGGCAATTTAGCATTTCAGATGTGAACGGAATACAAGCATCTCTTATGATGCTCTGAAATCTTATTTATCACATGAATATTGTTCTGATTGGCATCGAGATCCAGGCAGTGAGTTCAAATGAATAAGGTGTTTGAGGATTTATCCAGTTTGTGTTTTCTTGTAAAAGTATTTTCATGTCTTTCTGCTTTTTCTCAGAGATCACATTTTGTGATGTTAGTGACCCAAACATTCATATTTCTACCTTCTGCTAAAGTCAGTAAAAATACACTGTGTGAATTTCAGTTCTGTGTCTATAACTTAAACTTTTGATCAGCAAGAAGGATATGACAGAGTACTAATTTAATAAATCCATGCTAATTTTGTGTAGGGGAATTGACTGATGGGGATACAGAAGATAAAAGCAAATATAACTAATTGCCACTCAACCTTTATTCCTGACTCCTTCAGAAAGTTTCTTACTGTAGAAGAGATGGCTCTAGGATCACCTCCTATCAGGAGTGGCAAATTGTCCTAGGATAGGAAGTATCAGTCTGTGCTCTACAGTTTCCAGTTTCATCTGGTGTTTCTAGTCTTAGCTACAAACAATTCTTTGCTACATAAATAACTTTTTCATGAAGAGAGAACCACCACCAAATAAAACTTAAGAAAAATTCTTTTCCAGTCCTTGTTTGTGTGTGTTGATCCCATATTAATTTGAATTGCATAAAGTCAGCTTAGATTTGGAATTTTTCTTTAACTAAAAAGTGTTTTCAGCAGAAGTAATCATTTGGCACCAAGTTTATTGACTGTTAATTATATTACAGTAATTTATTCTACCTTACTTGGTGACAAAGATCCTGAAGTGTATGTCAGCATAACGACACGTATACAGAGTCTTTTGTTTTATAGCTCTGCTCTAGGTGCAACTGCTAGTTAAACTCTCCAATTTTATGCCCTTCAGTAAGCTTTCCTACCAAGTTTATAGTTATATTTTTTAATGTTAAGTCTGTTTATCTGAAACACCTTTTTTTTTTATTTCTTTATTTCCTCCTGTGTACTTTATAAAAGCTACCAGTGACTCCAGTGGAAAAGACTGCCTGAAGGCTTTACAGTTTGTTAGGTACAACCTCACTCTGGCAGTAGTGAGGAGCTGCATCTTTGCAAAGAATCTCAGGAGAGACTTTGCAAGACAGCAGAAATCGGCAAAAGTTTCTCCAGAGTGTAGAGAGAGCTCACCAATGGAGAGACAGCCTCTGTGGCTGGAGAAAATTATTCTAGTAATTTACTCGGTGTCTGATCAACTCAACTGTCCAGTGTGTGTGACCATTTTGTGTGGAGTAACACACAAAGTTGAGGAAGTTTTAACATCTAGTGTGCTTTTTTTATTGGAAATTATTGTAAGGCTGGGCGTGGGAACTGAGAGTAGGTAGTGTATCTGCTGTGCTAGAGGAGAAGGTTATGAAGTCATTTGATCATCTGGAGGAATTCTAACACTGAAAACATTTTTCTCAAAGGAACATAACTTTTTTCAGACATTCTGCCTTTTCTCATCCAAATTCATAGTCTGTGCACCTTCTTAGAGCCTACTTTTGTCTCACATGTGCAATGCTATGTACTACTGACTACTAAACAGTAACTTCTCTGAATAACAGATAAATATAGAAAGGCTTCAGGCATTCAGTAAAATACATTTCATTTTATGCTGAAGGAAAGAACTTAATCCTTGGCAAGTTGTGTGGTTCTAACAGATAAAATTAAATTACTTAAATGTTATTCTCCTTGTGAAAACCTGCTGTATTAAGAGCAGCCTCTAAAAATGTTTTTCTTGAACACTGTTTTCACATGGGAATATGATCCATTTAGCAGCTGCTCATGCGTGTGATTAGTGACCTAGTAATTGATTGCTTAAACTATAAGTTTATAAACCTGCGTATTTTTAGTTTCACAGGTATATTATCTGGCTCTTCTGAATAGTTTAAAAAAATAGGTATATGGAACTATATATTTCTGTTACTTTGCTTTTCTTTGAAGACAAAACATAACTGCTTTAAAAATAGTGTGGATATTTAAGTGATTCAGAACAATAGTCTCCTTGAAACAGATGATTTTGCATTCCTTGCAGATCAACCTGTGAGTGAATTAATAAGATTTTGGCAGATTTGCTATTTGTAGAACTAGCTTTCTGATGAATCCCTTGTTTCTTGTTCAAATGAGTACTATTTTTTTTAAAAGTACCTTGCTCCTGTAATTGAATGATTAAAAAAAAAAAGGCCAAAATCCATACAGCAAACGCTATTGGTATTCTGCAGAGATCGTGTTGGGGAATTTAAGTTCTGGATACTTCTGGATTTAGAATAATATGTAGGTGTCTATCTTCACCTGAAATTTGCTGCTTGCCTTGGCTGCTGTTGGCTGCAAAATTCAGATTTCATTTCAATTAAGTTTTCCCACATAAGTGGTTGAAGGCAAAAAAGAGTATTCTTCCATTACATTTACATTACTGTCTTTTGAAGAAATAATAGAGGTGTTCACCTGCCATAACTGATTTCCTTTTTCCAGAAGTCTTTTCTGTTGTCAGCTCTTTCCAATATGAATAGTGAATGAATTAGTGTGGTTAGTAAGGAAATGTGATGGTCTGTCTATTTGGCAAGAAATGTTTTATCACATGTGATGTGGCTAGTTTGCTCACAGTTAAATAGATACCTGGCTAAAAGGTGAATCATTCCAGAAGACAGAGGGTGGTACAGAGGGCATAGGAAGGGACCCTGGATTGTAGAAGTATTTCTGTTTTAAGCATTAAAACCAAAAAGTGTACCCTATTTGTAACTTGTTCTAGCTTCTGCTGGAGATTGAAGTGAGAAACAGTTACTGGGAGTGCTCTGGGGTTTGTGTTGCAGGAGGAATAGCTGCCTAACTTAGAACATTTTAGTTCAACTGGCTGAAAAAGTGTACTTGCACCCAGTGGCTAGGGATTGGTATACATCCAGTTAAGTACACCTATGGGACATATAACTGTACTTCAGTGTTAAAAGTGGATAGAACTGATTTTGGCCAAGCAGGGCTGTCAAAAATTTATGGTTTTATTGTCTGTGTTTTCGCTGCCTTTCACAGTCCCACAGCTGCTGGTTCCAAACCAGGAACCCTATTTGGGGAGCAAACTCATGCCTGTTTCCTTATCTGTTTCGGGTTTAGTTTTGTAGTATTGTTTAGTGAAAAGCCATTTTTTTTCTCATAGAATTTCATACACTTCTGTGACTAACAATGTGGTAAGAATAAATTGCTACTTGGTGTAGGATGAACTGTCTGTTACCACAGGAGAAAGGTGTAGCCTAGAGGAGCAGAGGCTTGGAATGACAGCAAGAAAATTAAATTGAGAGCACAGAGGTTGATACACAGATGCCAGAGCTATAAACAGTTCACCAATGTTCAGTTACTGATCATAGAGGGAATGAACTCTTTGGAATAAAATAAAAATGGCTTTAGGAATTAAAAAAAAAGATAAGAAACACAGTAAAGTATGTGATTATATTAAATTTAAATGGAATGTGGAATTACAAAGGAAAAAAATGATTCTATTTTCTCATCTGCAGCACTTCATGATCTAAGTTTTCCTCTGTTCAGGTTAGTTGTAGTTAATTGCTTTCTCTGTGGTTAAAGAGGAGAGTAGGAAAGGTGGCTGTGCAATGAGATACTTGAGAAAAATTCCAAGGCAGCAGCTCAATCTTGACTTAATTTCAGCAGGACTGTGCCCAGACATAAAAATTAAGGCAAATCTGAGCACGAGAGTGTAGTTTCTCATTCTGTTTTCTTTGGCAATAAGGTGAAATTGAATTCTTGCTGACCAGTTCTTCTCATGAATCTTAATTTTCAGCCTGGCCCCATGTAGAATTGTGTTGAAGTAACTGAAGAGGTTGCAAATTGGGGGATTGGGATGGATTCTTACATTGACTTTGCCACCAAAAAAAGTTATAATTAAATCTTGGCGTCCTGTTTACCTAACAGTGTCCCACTGTAAAGCTTAAAAAGCTTGCTTTTAAAATTATTAGATCCATAACAGTATTCATGTCACTTTTTCACCATCTTGCGTTTGTATAGGGAACAACAGTATTGTATTTTTTCAGGTGTTTTTGCTAATATACCTTTTTTGCATAGTGTGGTAACATTAAAAATATTTAATGAATTTATGAATGGTATAATCATAATTTCAGTAAGTATTCATAAACTTTAATTGCTATCTATTAGCTAAAGTTTATGTCAACTTATTAAGAAAGTTCTTATGATATTGCATCTAGTCTCCCTTTTTTTTCCCCAGGATTCCTTTAGGCTCCTCTATCAAGGACTGAGAACTTATGAGAAAATATTCTTAGCAAATTAGAAGACATTTATAATGAAAGAAATTTGATGGGAAAATGTGTCAGCTTTTTAAAGTTATGTCATATTAGAGAATGCCTAATAAAATGCAGTTATGTATAGTTACCTTTAAATAATATCTGCATAACTAATAATTTTTAAATTTGCATCATGTGTTTTCTGCCATATAATAGCACTACGAAAAGTAGTGTTGACTTTGTGTCTATTATATGATTAAAAACAGATTTCAGTTTGGATATAGTCATAGTCTGATTTTCTCAAAATGCTGGAGTACTAGAAAATGTTTTGATAAAAAATTGAACAAAATTGTGAAGTATAATTGCTTTCACTAAATTCATTGGATTATAGGTATATATTTATATATAGCTATGGATTTATGTAATTCCAGAGGAATGGCAGGGACTGGCCAGAGTGGTCTTAATTTGCCAGCATCTTCTGTTGTGGATGCCTCATCCCTGGAGGTGTTCCAGGCCAGGCTGGATGGGGCTTTGAGTGACCTGGTCTAGTGGGAGGTGCCCCTGCCAATGGCAGAGGGTTTGTAACTAGATGATCTATAAGGTCCCTTCCAACCCAAACCATTCTGTGATTAATAACTGTGTGGGTGGGGCTTGACAGTTTTCTGCTTGCTTTTTTTTGCTTCATCTTTAGATTCAATTTGTTTCATTCCTACTAGCCTTTATGATAGCTGTTAGCTCAGTGCAGGAATAGGATTTTCACTTCTTGGTAATACAGATTGAATACTAGTGAGAGTAGAACTCCTTATACCACAAGTATTTTATTGCTACGTTGATTATACATGTTGCATATAGTGTGCTTTACAGTAATCAGAAAAGAATAATGGATTTGGTATGTTATTCTGAGTTAATGATAGCATAAATATTCTTTTAAGAGGATAATACACATAATATACGGGACACAGAGTATGCAACTTGTCAGTGCAAACTTTGGGGAGAATAAAATGACTGTTTAATGCCTTTATTGCTTCAGTGGAACAAGTGGTGATATGAACAGTATCCTCCAGGACTAGAATATTTGCTGAGGAGGAAAGTAATCTGTGCTCTGAACATTCTCAGATACCTGAATTTCTGAGACAAAGGGGAAAATGATCAGAGGGCTGGAGCACCTCTCCTGTGAGGACGGGCTGAGAGTTGGGGTTGTTCATCCTGGAGAAGAGAAGGCTCTGGGGAGATCTTATAATAGCCTTCCAGTACCTGAAGGGGGCCTACAGGACAGATGGGGAGGGACTCTTTATCAGGGAGTGAAGTGATAGGACGAGGGGTAATGGTTTTAAATTTTAGAGGGGAAATGGAAGTGTTCAAGACCAGGCTGGATGGGGCTTTGAGCAACTTGGTCTAGTGGGAGGTGTCCCTGCCCACGGGATAACCTGCCTTTAACTCAATGATCTTTAAGGTACTTCAAGCTCAAACCATTCTATGAAATACTCTTTGTAATGACTTAATTGCCACAACTTGGAGTTACTGTGGAGACTTTGTGAAATGGACTATGAATAGGAACAAAAATCTAAGTAATCATATTACCTGTAGCTGAAAAATAGTTTGGCATTACACTGTATCCCCTAAGCACAAACTGAATAGTAAAAATTAATTTTGGAGAAGAGATGAAAGGTAGTGAAGTCTTATTTATTGGCTATGTCACATAGCAGTACTAAAACAATAATACATTACCATAAACTGTCTTTAACTTTCTTTCACGAAAGGACTGCTGTGGAAAACTGTATACCTCACAGATTTTATACTGAATAATACTAATTATAGCTTGAAAAATTACATTCTTCACTGCTGAGTGCAGTTTTGAATCTTTTTTTCTCTTGTGTTATTTGTTAGTTTTTTGTTTGCTTGTTTTGTTATTTTGTTGTGGGCTTTTTTTTCCCAAAGGAGTCTTTGGATTGCTTTTTAATTTAGGCAGCTCTTACAGAGTTGTACTTGGCTTTTCCAGAATAATAGTCAATATGAAGTCAAATGTTTTTAACAGGGCCATTTTCCATACTGAGTACTTTGGAGCACAGGAAATAATTTTTATCATTTCTTCCAAGTATTTAACTTCTTAAATTTGACTGTGTTGTGCTGATCCCATCAACATTTAATTCTGTTCAACCAACAACAAAAAATGGCACTTTTTCCTATTTCCCACTGTCAAAAGGCTTTTGGATGTCATAAGCTTAGATTTCTGAAGGAATTAAGAATGTAGTGACTACATGAGCTTTCTTAAACCTCCATCTTTGCAGAGATTTGGACAAGAATCAGACTCTTCCTATCTTCTATTGCAATAATTCCCCTAAGATAAAACCCAAGAGGGAACACTTTTCTGAGACTAAAAAGTAATTTTACAAGACAGCCTGGAGAACAGATTGCGGATCAAGGTTTGATACATAGATTTCCGAGTGAGGCAAGCTAAAAGGCAGATAATAAGAATGTGTCTACAACCAAGTCTGTTTCCTGCAGTTCCAGACTTCAGCCTCTGATGCACGGAGTTGCCACACCATTGGTTGAATGACCCCTGTGAAAATTGTTTGGAGGAGAATGAGGAGGATTCCTATAAGATGGTGTAAGAACACTGACAAACAGTTGGATTGAAATGCAGGTTAGAAAATAATTTGTCTGGAAGTCATAAAGAACATATCTACAGTATTGTGATGGTGTTTTTAGGCTCAGGCAAGATTGATGCAGATAAGCTGCTGGTCTCTTTATTTTGGGCTGCATAATAGGATGAAGTCCTTCATATAGTGCTGCTGACTTAAATATTGTCATAAAATGAATCCTGTAAGGGCCTTTCTAGCAGTCTCCCTACACAGGCAACCAGAAATCAAGTACGGAAAACTGATTTTTGTGTGCTGTAGGTTTGCAGTACCTATAGGTACGCTTCAAAAGTAAGATAAAAATGGAAGTTAAGAATAGAAACAGAAGAAGCTTCTTACAGGTGTCAGACCAGCAGCCTGGCTTAGCCCACCAGTTTGTTTCTGGCAGTGGCAATACAAGCTGCTGTTCTGTACTGTAAATTTGGAAACTGTTTTCCTTTGACTTATCTAATTTCCATTTCAACTTGATAATGCTGTCTGCCTGGAGAACCCTTATAATGATGGATTCCCCAAATTCACTACCTGTTGTCTAAATTTGGTATTTTTATTTGATTTAAAACTAATCTATTTGATGCTGAGTTCTGGTATTGCACAGGGCTTGGTGAAAAGCATTTTTGTGTTCACCTCACCCCCTGCTTTCATGATTTTTATAAACCTTGCTCATATTCTTCCTCCACTTTCACTTCTTGAGAGTTCTAAATTCCTTAGTTTCTTTGAAGGGCAGCTTCTCCCCTCCCTTGGCTCTACACTTTTAACTCCGCTGAGTATTCCCTGAGGTATGGGGACGGGAACTACACATAGGACTTATGGTATGGATGCACTGAATTTTACCATAAGTTGAAGACAGATTCCAGAATAAGACTGGTATAGTTTGTTGTATACCTTATGATATAGATGCCCAGCAAACAGGGGCCAAACGATGACCTTAAGTTTGGTATTTAGAAGCACTGTTTCTGTATTTGACTAATACAACAGTTCAGATGCATTAATTCACATGCATTAATTTCAGAACAAGCCCAAAATAAGAGGAGATGTTGCATCAGTTCATTCCCAACTCAATAGCTATGACTTCATGAAGGAGTAAGTATAGAACCTAATAAATTTTTTGGCAAAACTAATTTTATTAATTTCAGCTCAGAACTGATCCAGGGACTTCTTACAAGGCAGTGATTCATGTTTGGTAGTTTTGTATCTGTTACTTTCATATATATGACAGAGACAATCAATGTAAAGACAAATACACCATTCATTGTAATGCTGTGGAGTTATTATACTAGAAATTAAAAGCTTATTTCAGTGGTAACTTAGGTATCAAAAGTTTTGAGGCAGTATATATGTGTAAAGCTTAGTTAAATTATTTTGGAGTGAAGTATAGTTAAAAACACTTTCCATAGAAAACTGTTGCATTCAAGAAGGAGATCAATACAAACAATACAAGAAAGCTTATTAGTTGTCTAAATAATTGTATTATTTACATTTATCTAATGTTTTTTGAAAGTGCCAGGCAAAACACTTCTTTTTTCTATTACAATCGCAAACTATTAGATATTGTACCTTACTTAGATTTCTTATGTTTTATTTTCTTTTATTCTTTAGGTGTTTTGGTCTTTCTAGGGTTTTTAATACAAGAAATTAAGCTGTGTTTATATGAAGCCACAATTTGAACTTTGAGGTATTTTCTGTCCAAAATATCCTAGCAAGGGAAACTTTTAATGGTTGTTTGCATCCAGGTTTGTTAACTTAAGCAGCTGAGGCTTTTTGGCTTGTAGAGAGAAGTGATGTATGCTCAGTGGACAGCAGTTGCTAATGGAAGCGTAGCAATTTCAGTGTATTTATACCTCTACATACTATCTCCTTCCATATATTGGAGCAGCTATTTAATTTGCATATCTCTCTGCCAGCATCCCTGTCAGTTGATTATGCATATTCATATGTCATAAACAAAGGTACTGTGAATATATAAAATATGTGCATGTATATATAAATGCATGCATGCCTACAAGTATATCTACTTATGTCTGAGCAAAGGAGGAAAATTTTATCCTTTTCATGTACCAAAATAAGTCTGTTAAGTACCTGTGCAATCTTATAAATAACACAGATAATATTAAAACATTATTTTTTTATAATTGGTCTGACCAAAGTACTTAAAAACTTACTCCCATCTTTTATCTTGTTGAAAGAATAATCTGAAATTATTTTTAAATATGTTATATTATATAAAGTATCTGTTTTATCTGTTCTGGAAATCAGTGTCTAGTCTGAAATCTGGAAGAGATCTGAAAAATAGTAAAATTATTACTGTGTTAGTAAAGATTGGTGGCTGGTAGGATGAGAGAATGAAGTTAATTGTCCCTTGCTGGGAATGCAGGAAGACTTTTAGACTTTTCTTCATGCTGCTTGAGAAGAGCTGGCAGAGCAATCGTGTATTTTTTCAAACCACCTCTTATCTTGAGTAGAATGACAGATGGTGAAATAAAGGTGAGAAGTGGTAAGGTAACAAAGAAGGATCTGAGTTTATCATAAAAAAGTAATAAAGAAGGATCTGGTCTGCTTTCCTGAAAACTAGATCCTTTGGCTTGTTCAGGGACCTGTTGCTGAGGTCAGAAATCATGGATGATCATGGATCATGATTCACGAATCCCATGATTCATCCTATGGGGGAGATAAGCATCCAGCTCTCTTGGAACCCTTGTCAGGGATTGCCTTCCCCAAGCTCAAGAATGGTCTGTCCTGACAGAAAATCAAGCAAATATGGCAGGAGAACAGAGGAGCTTCCCACTAAACTCAAACAAAAAAGGAAGTGTACAAAAGGTGAGAATAGGGACAGATGACCTGAGAAGGGGTATAGAAACACTGAATATGTAGGGACAGGGTTAGGAAAGCCAAAGCTCATATTGAGTTGAATCCAACAAGGGTTGTGAAGGACTTGCAACAGGAAGGACTTCTACAGCTACATAGAATCATAGAACAGTTTGGGTTGGAAAGGACCTTTAAAGGTCATCTACTCAAACCGCCCTGCAATGAGTGGGGACATCTTCAACTAGATCAGGTTGCTCAGAGCCCCCTCCAACCTGACCTTGGAAGTTTCCAGAGATGGGGCATCTACCACTTCTCTGGGCAACCTGTGCCAGTGTTTCACAACACTCATCATAAAAAATTTCTTCACCACCAGCAAAAAGGAAGGTAGGGAGAATGTGGGCTGAATGGGGTGGAGAACCTGGCGATGCGGGACATTGCAAAGGCTGCGGTACTCAATGCTATCTTCACATTGGTCTTCCCTGGTAAGACTGGCCTCTGGGAATCCCAGGTCCCTGAAAGAAGAAGGAAAGTCTGCAGCAAGGATAACTTTCCCTTGGCTGAGGAGGATCAGGTTAGGGGAAAATTTAAACAAACTGAGCATACACATGGACCTGACAGGATGTACTTAATTCCTGTGAGGGAGCTGGCTAATGTCATTTTGGAGCTACTCTTTTTCTTTGGAAGGTCAGTGCTAATAGAGAAGTTTCTTGTGAACTAGAAAGCAAATGTCCCCCCTGTCTGCGGGAAGGGCAAGCAAGTGAATCTAGGGAACTACAAAACGGTCAAGTTCACATCTTTTTCTGGGAAGGTGGTGGAATGAAAAATCCTGGAGCAGTTACCAAACATATGATGGACAGGAAGATGATTGGGAGTACTCAGCGTTCATTTATGAAGGGTTTGTCCTTGGGTTGGTCTGGCCTTCCCAACCTCATAGCCATGTCTGTCTCAGAGGATGAGAGGAGTGGGTGGGTTTATCTTGGCCTTAGGAAGGCTTTTTATGTGCTGTCTCCCATCACATTGTCATACCGAAATTGATGGATACAGATTAGATAAGTGGACAGTGAGTGGGAATGAAAACTGCATGAACTGCTGGGCTCAGAGTTGTGATGAGTGGAAACAAGTTGAACTAGAGAACCATCATGCAGAGAGGTTGTGGATCCTCCATCCTTCCTGGACGTGGTACTCTTCAGCATGCTCTAGTTTATCCTGCAGTCAGTAGGCTGAACTAGGGAGTTTTCAGAGGCCCCTTCCAACCTTAATTCTCCTGTGATTGTTGTGATTGAGTGGGGTTATGCGTTAGGTGTCTACCTAGATAACCACGCTTTCAGCTCTGTCTAGTTTTTCTTTTCCCTTAACAAGCCCAACACCCTCTCCTGATCCCCCCCTGCAGCGCCTTGTTCTTGTGACTGCTTTCTTGGCTGTTTTCCGCATCCTTTCAGCTTGTGCTGCCCTGTGTCTGAGGTATGTCTGAGCATGATGCGGCTTGGAAAAGTGGGCAAAAATTGCTGTCTGTGAGCCACTTGATACTAACTCCCACAGTTCTCCAGATATTTGTCAAGATTTAAGACATGTTGCTGAAGTACAAAGAACAAACTCTCTCGGAGAACTTCAGTGGTAGTGGATTCTTTCTTCACCCTGTGAGAGGTGGTTAGTGCTGATTTTCTTCTATCTTAAATTAAAAATGGCAGTACATGGTTTGATACAGTTAAAAATGTCTGGGTCTTTCATAGTACATTTAGCCTGTAGTCCATTTCTATTTTATTTTCTTGTCTGTTAAGCTTTCATTTTCAAAAATAACATTGAAAATTTCCTAAGGGGTGTTCACTTCAATGTCACTATAATGCACTGTTCTGATTGGCAATAACTCGCACAAATAAAATACTACATTTTCCCAATAAAAGAGCAGAAGTAAAGATTTTATTGAAGAAAGAAATGCCTGCCATCTTTTCGAGTTTAGTAGGTCTGAAAAAAGCTTGTTGACCCTTTAAATCATAGTTTGTACAGCAACTACTTTGTTTTCTCTTAAGTTCTTTCTTAGCATTCTAAAATGGCTTCAGGCATGCAGTCCTGTAATTTCCAATGTGGAAACAACAGCAAGAATAAAATAATTTAAAAAAAACTTTACTTTTTGATTTGTTTCATATCAATTCAGTGTCATATCTCCAAGCCAAAGAGAAATGTTAAACTATTTTTTTTGTAGAACAATGAACTTTATTCTTTCTAGATACTAGTAGGAATTCCTAATCTCATCTTTCCAAATTTACTTTGATACAACCGTGTACTTCTAATATTTTGAAGTAGGGTTTTCTAATCTAAGGAAAAAATAAAATTTGAGACTTCGATGAAGTTGCCTTGCTCAAAAAGCCTTCTTAGCTTTTGAAGATAAAACCGTCTAATTTTTTTCAGGTCAGGTGGGTTTCTTGTTTCATTTCTTGGACTTTACTGTAAGTTTGTGCTTTTCTTAGATTGAGCGTGGAGATGAAATACCTTGCTTTTCTGAGTATATTTGTGTGAGAAGCATTGATAGTAGTATAAAATAAAGATGTTTTAAAGTATTAAAATATATGGGAAGTAGAGAATTGAAGTGATATTCAAATCAAGCTGGTGATATTTTGTTAACTGAACTTAAATGTTGGAAATGCTTGAAGAATCCAGCAGAAAAGCTTGGAGTTTGTTTTATTTTGTCTCTAACATAATGATTTGTTCTTTTTAAAAATTGGTGATTCAGTGTTCACTGGTACATCTATTCAATGTCAATATATACTAGTTTATTAAATGTTGCTATCAATTTTTTTGTGTATTAAAAAAAACTTCTGGCTATTAACAATGTTCCTTCTTCTAGTTAAATAATTTCTTACAAATGTTTACATTGTGATTGTATTTACGTCAGAGAAGATGCTGGAAGTAGGAATTGGGTTTTTTTTTTGTTGATTTGAAATCAATTCTTGTTGCTCATGTGAGGAAAATACTGGTGAAACAGAAAAACTCTGAAAACAAGTTTTGTTAGAATAAAAGCTTTAGCAAATCCCTTGGTCCCACAGAGTGCTCTGCCCAGCTCCCAGGGACCTAGTGGAACTGGTGCAATATTTCTGTGTACGAGAGGCAGATCAGTTCCCTGCCAGGGGCTGTGAACACTGCAAGGAAGTTGACAATTACAGTTTGTGTTTGAACAGGTGGGAGCATCAAACAAGAAGGAAACTTCCTAGTTGTTGGGTCCTCTTCTATTGCTGCTATTTGTGTCAGTTTTGATAGGTTTGTGTAGAAATAGGGTTGGCTACTTAATTTTGCTTCTTTGTATTACTTGTTCTGATGAAAATACTGCCTTCAGCTTGAGTGGCTCTTATCCCCTGCATGTTCCCTCAACCTGAAGCATGTTTGACAGCAGTCCTATTCTTTTCCTGTTCTGTTTTCTTGCTATGCAAAACAAATTACTTCCTTGTAATATTTTGTGTTTAATTCAGTACTCAGTGAGAAAAGTGACTAGAACTAAGTGCAGTATTTCAATTTTGAATCTTTGTTGTGCTCCAGTGAAAACCTCCTTGTCACATTTGTTTGCTGTGGTTGTGCTACAGTGGTTCAGAGCATCTCTGTGCAGCATCACTTCTCTTCCAGCCATGGAGATCTTAACGTTTCTAGTCTTGACATTCATAGCTGTAACCATAATACCAAATCTTAACTATTTCCTTAAGGGAATATAGTCCTTGCTCTTCATATTTTAAGCTGTTCTTGTGCTGACAGTATCTCCTACCCTTGTGCCATTATCAGTTTCCTTTTAACACACTCTTACAATAAATTACAAAGGCAGTATTGGGTACATTTGGACAGAAAAGTGTCCTTTGGGAAGTTCTCCAAGAACCGTCCCTCTAATTTTGTACATTTTCCCTTTAGTGCAGTGTATCGTTATTTTCTTTGTCTCCTGCTTTCTGTTTTCACATAGGCAGGTTAGATCTATCAAATACTTCTCATCTGGAATGACAGGGTAGATACCAAATCAAGTTGTGTAAGGTAGTTTTTGTTACAATAATAATAATGTGTTTTATCCTGTTTTGTGTTTACCCTGTTCTTTAATTATTGCTTTTATAAATTGTACTGATCAGGTAAGTCTCCTTGCATGATCAGTGAGGTCAAAGTAAGATGTCATTCTTGCCCATTACCTTTAGTAGGAAAGGTAATACAGGCTTTTTACATACATGGTAGTCTCTCCAAATCTTTATAAAGAAAATTAATGTGCATGGTTATCTGTAACAACTAAGCTTTGTCTGTACAAGCAAAGAAGAGTATAAAATATTATTTGTGGGTTAATATAATTTATGTAGCTTGTAAATATTTTTTTAATAACTGAAACATCCCATAATAATTCAGGTTTGACTGTCTAAAAGCTGTTTATCGGTTATTTGTCCTTGGGAAAGTGCAGGTCGAATATAGGTAGTTAACAGAATTGGATACTCTTTTCAAATTTTTCTGATGTCATACTTACATTTTCTCAGTATAGTGTAATGCAAACTATCTAGAAAAACTTCAGCCCTCTGCTTGTTAACACTGCCATATATATGTACACATACGTGTGTGTGTAAATATATGTATAGATTGATGTGCATAGAAATATGGATACAAATGATCTGAATGCCACTGTCTGTTTGTTTCCCACCCTGTACCTCCAGACGCCCCTCTTAAAGTTACTAGGGGAGAAAAATAAGCCTTATACTGCTCTGGAGAAAAGTATTCTCCAAAATTATGCCTTTAGTAAATTAAAGGGATTCATAAAGACCCAGAAAGCAACATTCTGTTATTCTTAGTAGAAACAGAACCCTTGTCCATCAGCATTGCCTGACTTTTCCATCCACTGCCCAGTTCATCTTCCTTAAGCCTCAGGGTGTCATTGGAGTGTGTAGCAGGAAGGTGAAGCACATGTAGGCTGAGAATTGAATAAACTCAATAGGAAACAAGCTTTTACCTACATGATTACAAGGAAGGAAGCACTAGAATAAAAGGCAGATTTGCTTTTGAAGTGTGGTTTGGTTGGGTTTTTTTTTTTTAACACCTTGATCTTACTAGCTTTGTCTACCTTGAAGATGAACAGGTAGTGTGAAAGTAAATCTATTGAAAAAAGAAATTTCTTTGCTTAAAGCCTTTTCTAATTACCTCTTTGGCTACTTCAGCAGGTTACAGTATTGAATTAAGCTGTGAGTTTTGTTTACTGTCTGTTCAATATCTGATTCTTCTTCCTTGTTCAGAACACTGTTATCAAAAAAGGAGCCAGGAGCTCCTTTAGAGTGCACTGTTAGGAAAAACAGATAAATAAAACTGAAAGGTGATACAAGTTAAAATCAAGCTTTCCATACCACTTACTCAGTGAACACATGCCAAAGATTTTATAAAGTTATATTTAGCAAATGTGTGTATCTGTGAGTTGCTATTATCTGTGTTCCGCCAGCAAGAGAGAGTCCGGCTTCATTGTGCAAGCAGTATCATTTTGTTAGCAAAGAACAGTCCCCAGATTGCTGAAAGGGTTTGAGTGCAGCATTTTACTAAAACAGTCAAATGCCCTCCTTAACCAGGGTTGGCTGCTGTCTGGCCATCTTGGCAAATGAGCAGAAAAATAACCCTTTGTGCTTGTAGAAAAATCCTAATTGTCTTGAGTGTAATTAGAGGGAACACTAGGTCTGGAAGATTAAGTGCTTCGTCAATTATGATGATGTTCTTGTAATAAAGGCCATTTCTTTTATTACTTCTGTAGCAATAGAATAGTCATTTATGTTGATTCAGAAGCATGGGTAATGAGTCCTTAATGTGAAATACTGCCACCTTTTAGCAGTTCGATTTGCGTTCAGAAGTAGAAGATACCTGGTACTCTGCTGAACTGCCAGTTCCTGTGCTATAGGCGAGTAATTCAAAAGTGTATCATGTTTTGATTTACTGTGTGACTCTTTTCTAGGAGCATAACATGGCTGATGTATAATAGGCATTGTTAGTGGTGAAAAGATAGCAGGTGGATATCCTTATAATAATGTTCCAAGAGCTATGCTGTAGTTATAGTAACTATTATGACAATGCGAGTGAAAGCAGAGTTTGATACTTCACATAAGGAAATCTGTAAGATGGAGTAGGAATGTTAAGGGACAAATAAGAATTAGTACTTAGAAACAACATGACTCACGATGTTTTGTATTAAACGTACTATAAATCAAAGTAAAGTTCATAAGCAGATTGAAGATTGTGGTTATCTGTTTCAATTTTATTGGTATATAATTGAACTGAAGTATTGAGCAAAATTTGAGTGTTGAAGTATCTGAGCCTTCTTGGGTGAAGAATTAAGTGATGGACTCTAAGAAATACAGTGAAATTATCTTTCAGTGCATATTTGTGTACAGATCTAACTGCATATGATGTTTTAAGAGTGTAGGACTAATTCTGTGCTGAATTTGGGAATGTAAAAATACTCCCCTAGTTAAAAAAACCCCACAACTCGCATATCCAGAAGTACGAATTTTGACAGCGTTTCTACTGAGTTATC
This sequence comes from Tringa tobata, assembly GCA_033628505.1. Classification (NCBI taxonomy): domain Eukaryota; kingdom Metazoa; phylum Chordata; class Aves; order Charadriiformes; family Scolopacidae; genus Tringa; species Tringa tobata. The sequence continues at coordinate 1,578,037 of JAHREE010000215.1, forward strand.
TCACAGGTGTTTGTATAAAACACTAATGCATATGCCAAATTACTGGCCAGGAGTTAGCTACTAAACCATTGTATGCTCTAGTGTTTCTTTTTTCTATTGGAATCTGTGTACATATACTTAAGCAGAAAGCTTCTTAGGATAGACTGTACTTTTAAATATGTTATTTATTTTAAGTCATTCCAGCTGACAGTGTATATCTAGTGAAGAACTGTTGCATGTCTGACAGTAATAATGAAAATTCGTTGCAGTCCTTCATCATGTTTGAGAATTATTTCCATGAGTTTCATAACTGTTCTGTGGAATTGTATCAATTTATTTACTTAGACAACACACCTTGGAGAAAAATAATAAAAATTAGAAATGTTACTGACACTGAGTGTTTTGATTTTAAAAACAGAGCAAGATCATTGTTACATTTTGGCCAGTGCTCCCTTTAAAAAAGGCCAAAAAATATTTTAAAGTCTTAAAAGATTTAAAGAAGAAATGTTTCAAGACAGAATTCCTTAAAGTAGCCAATTATTAAAGATGCAAGAAAAAAATGCATTAAAAGTTGTTCTCACTGTTTTGAGAAGTTTCTTATTGTTACATTTTAATGTGATGCTACCTCTTGAATTGAAAATCCTTCACACCAAGCATGAAATAGAGGTACCAGTTTTCTATTCCATGTCCTTTGGGAAAATTGTGTGGGATTAAACAGGGAAAAATAGTGCCTCATCTTGCTCTGAATAAATTTTCTTGTAATCCTAATTCATACATCTAAATGTTCTTTTCCAAAGCTAAACTAGTAATCCTGTATAGTTTGGAAAATGAGTTGCCATCTGTAAACAAACAAACAAAAAACCCCCAAACAAAACAAACAAACCCACAAAAACAAAACAAAACCCCAGCTGATCTGCCATCTCATCCTGCAGAGTAAAATGAGTTTCATTTCGTACTGGTTATATTAGCAGCTGGAGATATTAATATATGGGATGCTTTTCCTACCTGCGTAAACTCAAGTAATTCTTCCTTAATTCTTATTTCTCAAAGCAATTGAAGTTGTTTAAAAGACAAAATCACAATTTTATAATTTTAATCTAGATTCTGAGAACATCACATTCAATGAAGCTAGTCTCTATTTTCAGAGATCACTATTGCAGTCAGATTGTACAATTTCTTGGTGACCCAGTCCAGGCCATTCTATCTAACTGAAGATTAATCCTAGAAAAACATGCATGCAGTTGTTCAAATTCAAAGGAAGATTTTTGCTTCTACAGCAAGCGACCAGGGCGGAGAAGAGCATCTTTGTGCCAACTGCTGCTGTCTGCTGGTGGGGAGAAACTCTGGCTTCTTAGCCAGTTATTGATTGGGGTGTCCTAAACTGTGCTATGTGTGGTGTTCATGGCATAAGAACCTAATTTTTTTTAAAATGCATGTCTCATGATTAAGACTTTCATTTGCTCATTAGCACTTTGGCTCTTGTGTCTGCCTCAGAAGGATTTGAAAACTTTGAGGCTCTAGCATTAGTGGAAATTACAGGAAAACATACATTGTATGAAGTTCAATAGTTCTTCATTCTTCTTGTATTTTAAAGTAAAATTATAAGCGGCATGCAATTTGAATATTTATAGTTCATGCTCTTGCCTCTTTTGCCATAGTTGAGCAGTTGCCATGGTTCCTATTATACTGTCTGCTTTAGAGGCAAACTTCATAAACAGATGCTAAATGGAGCCCAGCTTCTGAAGTACACTACATTTGTAGTGCCCTCAGCTGCATCTTGAATTGATCTGTATTTTTCACTGGCTACTCTCAATAGCATGAAATCAGAGGTCAGGGCTCACAAGAATTACAAATATTAATGCAGAACATTAATCGCCTTCATCTGTCTTGACAATAAAAAGCAACAAATTACTTGATTAGACTGTTTGAAGGGTGTGTATTAAGAAGCAATTAATTAAAAAACTAATGAGGTTCAGTTAAATGTGGGTGACAACATACTCTGTAGGCATAATATTTCAACTTACTCTGCTTAGTGCAAGGCCTGATCTTCTTTCCAAAGGGATGTGAATGAGGATAGAGATTTAACATAACTAACCCACGGAGAGAGGAGCCCATGCTGGAGCAGGTTTGCTGGCAGGACATGTGGCCCAGTGAGGGACCCGTGATGGAGCAGTCTACCTGAAGGCTGTACCTTGTTGAAGGGACCCACGCTGGAGCAGGGGAAGAGTGCAAGGAATCCTCCCCTTGAGGAGGAAGGAGCGGCAGAGATGACGTGTGATGAACTGATCACAACCCCCATTCCCCATCCCCCTGCACCACTCAGGGCGAGGAGGTAGAGAAATTGGGAGTGAAGTTCAGCCAGGGAGGAAGGGAAGGGTGTGGGGAAAGTGGTTTGGTGGTTGTTTTTTTTCTTTAAGATTTTATTTTATTTTCTCATTGTCCTACTTGGATTGGGAATAAATTAAACCATTTTCCACAAGTTGAGTCTATTTGCCCATAAAGGTAATAAGTGAGTGGTCTCTCCCTGTCCTTATCTCGACCCGTGAGCCTTTTGTTACATACTGTCTCCCCTGTCCAGCTGAGGAAGGAGGTGATAGAGCAGCTTTGGTGGGCACCTGGTGTCCAGACAGTGTCAACCCACCACAGTGCTTCAAAAATTTTTCAGAGAAGCTGGTGATTTTCATAAAGGGCTGGTTTTTTAAAAGGAACTACATGCACCTGAATGTATTTTGGAATTAAATAGCATGGTCTCTGTTATTCAAAGAGAGCTAATTAGTGTGTAATGGCTTTGTTTTGCATCTGTAAGAATTCATGGAGAAAAAAAGCAGTATACTATTTTTTTTTTGACTGTCAGATGCTTTATATTTGTTTCTCTTTCTCTGTGTGAGCATTTGAAGGAGACTGCTGGAGTTGGTGTGTTTAAAATAAGCAGCTATGAACAGGATTGAATATGGCTGCTGCAATCCAGGAAACACCAAGGGGACTGATGAGACAGTGGAAATATCTGGTAGGGGAATACTTCTGGCTTTTGCTCAAGCCGGGTTGGCAAGCCTTGTTCTCTCTAGGTTTTTTCTAGGACCAAAGAGTACAATAAAAGCTTTAGCGCTGGTGATACAGAAAGGGGACTGAGCCGAGTGTTGCCACGAGGGAAACAAAAAAAATGTGTTTTGCTAATTATATTAAGGAAAAGGTATTTTATATTGGGCCAATCACTTGAAATTCTTTTCAGACTTCCCTAGTAACCTCTTCCCCCATACCCCTCAAGTGGATGGACCACCAGGCAGGGAGTGGGCGAGCAAAGTCCCTCCCACTGTAAGAGAAGATCAGGTTCACAACCACCTAAGAAACCTCAACACACAGAAGTCTATGGGACCTGATGAGATGCATCCCAGAATCCCAAGGGAATTGGCTGATGTGGTTGAATGATGAAGAGACCTGAACAAAAAAAACAAAACCAAGCGATTTCTTTNAGAAAGGGGACTGAGCCGAGTGTTGCCACGAGGGAAACAAAAAAAAATGTGTTTTGCTAATTATATTAAGGAAAAGGTATTTTATATTGGGCCAATCATCTGAAATTCTTTTCAGACTTCCCTAGTAACCTCTTCCCCCATACCCCTCAAGTGGATGGACCACCAGGCAGGGAGTGGGCGAGCAAAGTCCCTCCCACTGTAAGAGAAGATCAGGTTCATGACCACCTAAGAAACCTCAACACACAGAAGTCTATGGGACCTGATGAGATGCATCCCAGAATCCCGAGGGAATTGGCTGATGTAGTTGAATGATGAAGAGACCTGAACAAAAAAAACAAAACCAAGCGATTTCTTTTTTAAGATGGATAAGGCTCAATACATGCAATACTGTTCAACTGGAATATAAAAGTCACAGCTGTTACATTTTCCCCTCAGAATGGTTTCTGAGTCATTGGACTCTCGATTTTTTTGGCTTCTATTTCTTTGGCTGTGTAAATTGTGCAGTCAAGATCCTGAAGCTGTGATGGTTAACAAGAGGAAAACAGATAGTTTTGAATTGTTGGGGAATTTTTTTGTGATCTACCCAGGAAAAACTAGTTCAGAGGTGTTCCAAAAATATAAAATTCTTTTTTAATTGGATTTGATACTGTCTAATGTAGTGCCAGGTGCCTTGCCAAAGAAGTAGATTTATTTTTTTGAGGTCTACTATAAGATATTGGTATTATGTAGGTTAACCTATTTTCTGTCAAAGCCCTTATATGGGTTGAGTAATGAAACTTGAGTATCAGCTCTACAAAAGCATTTTTGATAACATCCCAGATGGAAAAATCAGGGTGGAAAAGTTTGTAATTGAATTTGTAGTTCAGAAGAATTGTAAAAATGCTAAGACACTAGATGTGCAGAAGACAATGTTTCAGCCCGCTGCTAAGTACTCTACTAGGGAAAAGTATTTATCTGAAAATTTATGTTTTCATTAATGACCTCAGAAGGAGAATGATGGAATCTGCCAGTGAAATAGACGAAGTTGCTGGTGACTCAAAGTTAGATGGTATTACATCTGTATCTGGGAAAATCTTGATGACTAAGAGTCACAGAATACAATTAGGTGAAATTTAATGCTCAAAAAGTGCAGGGCCACTAATGAATTTTAAGGGTGGGGGAATCTCTACATGCATTGCTATAAGCTTGAAACTCAGCCATTGCAAATGCAGAAGTGGAGAAATAGTTTATATTAGCAATTGCAGGATAGTTGCATAAATCATATACTGTGCTGTTTTAATCATGTGTTTTGGAAAGACTAATTCAAAACAGAATAGGTACAAGATGAGCTTCTATAATTATTAAGGTAAAGAGCAGCCATCTCATGAGGTGACTAAGTTTCATGTTGCTTTTTTGTTCAGTAAAAGGTCTGAGGTGGTAGGTAATAGTTCTCTGTACAGTAGCTGCTGGGCTTGGATTAAAAAATAGCTCTTCAGAGAGGCTCTTCAGACAGTAAAAGCAGCTGTTGTAGCTGGGGTGAGCTGTTCATATCACTATTAAAATGAGCACACCCTGTGGTGAATCGGCATAGGCTGAGTTCCAACAAAGGAATGGATCACAGGTACCTACTTGCTGGTGAATAGTGGTTTGTGCTTGCTTCCTGCAGGAATTACGGGAGGTAATGCGCTAGAACTTAGTGGAAAACTTCTTTCAAAAGGTGGAACTGATTGCAAGGGAGTAGGTACTGATTCAGGATTTTTTTTTAAGGCTCTGAAAAATAGCTTCGACCACCTTTTGCTCTAGTAACTTTAACTGTGCTTCTCTGAAGGGCTGTGGTCTGAAGGCAAACGGCTTTTAGCAGCTTCATTTGTTAAGCAGCTGTGTATTTTCATCACCTGCTACGGATCCAGTGAGGCCGTTGAGACTTGAGTTGAAGAAGAAAATGAGAAACGTGCTTTGAATGTCACCTCTTCAGAGATGGTAGCAATGAGGGGGGTGGACCAGGCTTACAGGCGATGCTTACAATGATGTGAAGGGTTGCCAGCACATAACGTGGCAGGGCACAATGAAGCAGTGCTTTGCTTTTGTGGTGGTTTCTGCATGCTCATCTTCTCCCACTGTCACAGGACTAGTGTGAAGCACCAGTGCTGTTATGCTGCTTGGTGTCAGATTGTAGTTAACTGGGCAGTTGCTCTCATCTTCAGTGCTCGGTTGCAGGAAAGCTGCAGATGAAAATTAAATCTGCCACTAGTTGTCTGCTACATTGTGAAGAGTTCAGTGCAGTGAGGTTATGCTTGACTAATTTATTTTCTGAGAAAAACACCAAAACGCTATATGCCAAAGATTCCAAACTACTAGTAGATTAGTTTCAGGATGTGCAGGTAAAATAATTCTTAGACACCACTATCATAAAACACCCAACAAACTTTGCAGGTCACTTGAATATTAAAAAGGTTTCTGCTGGTTTTGATTGTTTATTTTAGCATATTTTCACAGAAGCATCTAGAAGAGTGCTTTTTCAATTTTTGTAGGTTGATAGGGTAATTCAAGTTGAAGGGATCTCAGGAAAGGGTCTAGTCCAACCTCCTGCTTGAAACAGGGTCAGCTCTGAGATCCAACCAGATTTCTAAGGTTTGTATTAAGTCAATCCTTAACAACCTCTAAGGGTGGAGACCCCACAATATCTGTGGGCAGCCTGCCCCACTGCTGGACCGTTCTCAGGGGAAAAGCGTTCCTTTGCCTCCTGTCTTATTCCGATTTATACCTATTTCTTCGTGTCCTTCTGCTGTGTACCACTGAAGAGCCTGGCTCAGTTTGCTCACTACTGTCTCCGTGGGCGCTGGCGGGCAGCTGTTAGGTCTCATTGATGCCATCTCTGCTCCAGGCTGCACAAACCCAGCTACCTTCTCCCCACGGGACCCTCCCATCCATTGCAGTGGTCTTTGCTGAATTTATGTACCAGCTGATTCCCCCCCAGAGCAATTAAGTAAAAAGCCAATTTCCACAAAGGAAGAGACTTGTCTTTTTGTGAAATGGTATTTCAAAATATAAGAAAGTTACCAAAAGTATTTGAGAAAAAACAATGTTCTTTACTTAAAAAAAAAAAAAAAAACAACAACAAAAAACCTCCTAAACTCCTTGCAGGTCTTGAGAACACAACTTGAATCACTCCATAGTGCCATTGTCTGCCACGCAAGTTAGACATGACAGCATAAAACTGTCAAAACAGCACTTCTCTCTTTTATAAATGGAAAATTTGACAGGCTTTTTTTAGTAAATGGAACAATTTTGCAGAAAGTACTAGCTATATGTATTATTAAGAGTTACATTTTTGCCAGGAAATAATAAAATCTAGTGAGTACTTTGGGAAATCCAGCATATGCCTCTACATTTAAAAAAAAAAAAAAAAAAAAACAAAAAAACCAAAAAACACCAAAACCAAAAAAACCAACCAACAAAAAAAAAATAAAGACTTTCCAATTCACATGTCCTAGTTGATTACTTTTTTCTAGTCTCTTCTTATGCACCAGTAAGATCATCTGAGTATAGAAATATAATCCTTTGTATTTCATACACTTTACAAAGCCTACAGATAAACATTTCATGAAAATTTTGAGGTTCCCATAACTATAGAAATCATTATATTCTTTGCTGTCTAGTGACTACCTCAATCTTACTAGTTTCACCAAGTTAAACTCCCCAGAAAAGGAAGAGGGGATCTGAGGATCTGAACCTCATATTCTTTTTATGCAGAAAAATTAATGACTGAAATAGGACTTAAATTTCTTGATACAGGCAGTTGCTTAGCCAGTAATTTGCTAAAATAGCAGGGGCCTCTTTATTTGAATAGACCACTGTTCCAAACAGTGCTATTTTCTGTATAGTAAGTTCTGCTTTTTAATTCTTGTTTGCTTAATTATTGTTGTAATGGTTTCACTTTAGGTAAGGGGTCCCATATCTTCAGTTCATTATTTCTGTGTTTGCTTTATGGTTGACTTTCTCCTGTTGTCAGAAGAAGAGGGTAGAAAAGTGACATAATTGGAAAAACCAGTTATGTAGAAGCTGTCTAGCAGCTACACTATGTACAGGTGCAGGCTGTCATGAGCCATGGTTCTGGGAGCACTCCAGATACAGATGACTTAATACAATCCCTTTAAACAGTCGTCTATATTGCTACCCCAATGTTTCTCCCTTGGGATGGCAAACAAGAAACAGCAAGGCAAAAGATAAGAAACATGATAGGCTGATGCAAAATAGGTAGAGAATCTGACCAGTGTAACTCAGAAAAAAAGGAATTCTGTGATACAGGAGTATGAAACTGAGAAGTAATAGAAATAACAGAAGCTGGGAATGCAAGACAAGGGAGCGAAGAGGAGCCCCAGAAGGGGCATGGCTGCAGTTCACCCCTAGCAGCTCATCAAGCTTGCTTTGTCCCTGTTAGACAGAACCAGCAAATGAAAGATTAAATGAGAACCAAGCAGAACCACCTCACCTCCAATCAGGGCAACGGGGGAGGAAAACAGACCTCCCAAAGAACCAGTGCTTTCTTGATTCGATGCTTTTGGCATAGCACCTATTTACGACTTTGAGAAGACTTAGCTCTCTTAAACAAAAACTCTAGGGGGAAGTATACTTAACTTTGCTGTATCTTTGAGTTATGCATGTTCTGAATCTCAAAAGCAAAAGCAGTCTGCTGCACATAAGCATGTAAAAAGATCACATTCTGGTCTAAAGTTTTTCATTAATTCATTTTGACTTCTTCAGGAAAGATACCCTGTTGGGGATATGCATGCATATTTATGTGTATATGTAAATAAATAATTTGTGTATACGTAAATAAATTGTAAAATTTTGAGTACTTGCTGGTTCATTCAAAAATACCAGAGAATACTCTGTTAGATGGCTCAGTCTATAACTAACATTTTTAAATTTTTTTTTAATTTTGAATATTGCAAGGAACTTTACAAGCCTTTACATATTTACTCTTGCAATACCTTTAATTCTGATTCCTATGTCTTATGGGTTTGCAACTTAAAATCAGAGCCTGATTGGGGAGGGGAACACTTAATATGTATTTATTAGGTCTGTTTTTACAAAATAAGCAGCAAAACAAACTCATCTGTTTAGAGCAAATAAAACCTAAAACCAAAGAGTACCCCTTCCCCCAATGAAAAAATCTTAACTAGCAAAATAAGTACTAAAAGCAAGATTGTGACTCTGAGAATACTGCCATTAACAACAGTGGTACCATTATTTCAGAGCAAAAGTGAAAGAATTTACTCTGTTTCTATAAATGTAAACAGCTAAACTAATTGCCACGTACAGGATCCTTAATCCTCGGTGTACACTCAAGAAAATTTCTGTACTTTGTTTCCTTCAAGGGCTGTGAAGGTGTGTTCATTGACTAGTGAAATGCAAGGCATTTTAAGATTGTTCTTTGAAGTGAAACTTCAGGTTCTTTATGAGACTCTGCAATAGTCAGTTACCAGAAATAAGATTAATGCTCCTTCTTAGCCATTTGCATATCGACAGAGAGAGTAGAGAGATTGTGCTTATTCAGAAGAACGTCTGCATGTTTTATACTGTATTGTGCAACCGAGAGTAATTCTTAAAGCTTTACAGTTATATTTGCTGTATATAAGTTAGTGTACAACATCAGTACGTGTAGGAGATGCTTCTATCCGAACTTGAGCTGCTCTCTCGACCTTGAAGTGTGCTGATTTCCCATCTGTCGGGCTGCTCTCATTCTCTTCTGTCAATCACATAGCTGCTGCTTCTCACTGATGCTAATTAGGGTGATAGAGCCTCCCATTATTAGGTCTAAATTAGGTAACTTGCTCACAAATCCAGCAAATGCTGAATAATGTATTTCTGTCTGGGTTACATAGGCTTTTAGAGGCTGTATGAACATGTGTAGTGGGCAAGGGGCTTCACAGGGTGCATACACCTGCCTTCACACCTATGTCAAAAATAGATCTGTTAATTATGGTTTGTGGACATGTAAGATGTGAACAGATAGCTGTTTCGTTCATAAATTATTTAAAAAATAGTACCTATTATGCCGTCACTGTTTTTGCAAAGAGTAGTTACAGCTGGAATGATAAAAGACTCAAATAATATTTGAGATCAGCATCATTGGTTGTTTCTGCTATGTAATGGTAAACTCAGAAACACTGTTTTCAGTATTATTTCCTACTGGAGTGTTAACAGTTATTATACAATCAGCTGTTTAACTTTGAATATACTTTTTTTTTTTTAATGTTGAAGGTGCAAACAGTATGTGAATTTAAAATGGATGCCTTTTTCCACAGTAACTCTGCCTATCATCAATCCGCACTGTGATGAGTGTATGTTGGCTTATCTCTCTCATAATGTATCTCTGGTTACTTGAGGATAATAGTATACCACAGTGAGCAAACTGGTGAAGGAGCTGTTAAATTGTAGACTCCTATCTAGACTTTCTCATGGTTGCACAAGCTGGGGATAGGAGCTCTTCTGCTGTGACTGGGAGGGGACAACTTTTCAANTGCACAAGCTGGGGATAGGAGCTCTTCTGCTGTGACTGGGAGGGGACAACTTTTCAATTTTATTTTTTTTTTTCTCTCTATTGAAATAAAAAGCAGTAGAGTTGAAGGAGGTGCCTAATGTGGTAGTAGCAGAGTAAGAATTCATGATGAGTTGTCATGTTTAATCCTTTGCTCCTGAGGAACAAGATTAAAGACTGTGGCTGAACTTTCTCTGTCGTGTCCTGGATTCTCTGTGGCTGTTTTCACCCTACTGTTGTTTTGGTAGGACTGCAGTATATTTAAATAATGCTTTCTGATTCATTAGGGTTTAATTTGGTAATATGGATGAATAAATTAAAGACTCTCTCTGTTCTCATTCCAGTAATGAAAATGGTGATGTGTTTGGGAGGGGTAGTATAATTTAGGAGATGTTCTTCAAGCTTGTAGCAGAAAATTAGCAATATATTAATTAGTTATTGCTTGTTAGTTTCCTTTCTTCCAACTTTTTGCAGTAGTACATTTTCGTTAACAGAAATGCTTATCTATACGTTTGTGTGAACTGTAGCACAGTAAAATCTTGAACTTTTTTCAGGCATTACTGTAAAACGTGCACAGAGATCTTGCTTTTTGGCAGGGCATACAGCGATCACACTACGCTGTGTTTTTCTGTATGTGCAGTGTTATATTACTCTGTATGTATTAGTGCTGGTGCTAGGTTTTTAAACCTTAGATGCTAAAACACTTGGAAAATACAGTTTATCATACAGTCTTATATAATTAGTGTTTCTCATTTTAGTTAGGTGAATGCAACATTAATTACGCTTAAAAAAATGTTGGACCATAGAAAATATTAGTATCAACAGTTAGTTAAAATAAATAGTTCTCTAAAGAGTCTTCTGGTATCTAGTTTCAGTCTTTCTATTGTATTGTGGTATAGCACATAGCTCTGTATTGCAGATTGGAGGTGGCTTGCTTTCACTATAGGCCTACGTAACCTACTTAATACGGTCTTTTAGATCCTTTGCGTGGTATTTAATAGAAGAGTGATTTGGGCAGATGTAAAACGCTTCAGAGAGGTACACTACTCTCCTTTCAGTGTATACCTAAGTTTTTATTATAATTCCTTTTCTATATTGCTAATAAAATATCTTCTATGAAAATACTTTTTCTTGTTATTTGAATCTTTTTTAATTTAATAATGGAGGTACTGATCCAAGACCAGTGTATTTGAATAAGATAGACAAGGTTTTCCATATTTCTACTTACGTGACAAAAGAATTCCTTTTCATTCCAGAAGGTGGGGATTGGTCTCTTCTCCCAAGTAACAGGCAATTGGACGAGAGGAAACGGCATCAAGTTGCACCAGGGGTGGTTTAGATTGGATATTAGGAAAAAATTTTACACTGAAAGGGTTATCAAGCATTGGAACAGGCTGCCCAGGGAAGTGGTGGAATTGTCATTCCTGGAGGTGTTCAAAAGACAGGTAGATGTAGATAGGTTTAGTGATGTTTTTTTGTAAGTCTTGGGTCGATGGTTGGACTCTGAAAGGTTGATCTGAAAGGTCCCTTCCCACCTAGACAGTTCTGTGATTCTAAGTATTTTTAAAACAATCAGGTAGATAATAGCATCTATTTGTGCTGTCCTGGTAGTGCGGTTCCATCAGACACCCCTCGTCCCGTTTTAGGGGAGTATGTTGGATGTTTTCTCTGGTGGCATAGTGGAGGGCTGTTTGGGAAGGGTTGTGAAGCCAGGTGTTGAGGCACTGTCATGGTCCCTCACGGAGAGCAGTGTCCCACCACAGAACAGCACTGGAAGGGAAGCTCTGACCATAGTGTTGGCAGCAGTAGTTTCCCAACTTTGATCTGGCCAGATGGGGGATCATGGAAGCATATTGCCCTTTAAAATGTTTTCAACTGAAAGTGTGATTATACAAATAATTAATGTTGATTCATGAGAAATCTTAATGGCTAGGAAGTTCCTTTGTTCCCCCTCCGGCAAAATGGGGGCTTACATTATGAAAAGACAGCGCAGAAGGAGGAGATGACAATGTCATGTGCCCAAACGATGTGACAACTACCTGATACCTGCATTTTTATTGAATAACTCAATTATAAATGTTAATATAGCTTTTGAACAAGGCACGAATGTTTGTGCAAATGCAGGCAGCCAGGCACAAGGGTTTTATGGAGCTGTCACCATGCAGGGGTATGAAACAGGGGAACCCAAGTGTTTCATTTTGAAAGGAGGAAGATTAATGAAGTGAAGCATGCTGATAATTACAGTGCTGCTACAGTGTCAATGAAGTATGGGTTTGCTTTTTTGTCCTGCTGTAATGTCTTCATTATATTTCATGGATGACTTTTTGATTCAGTGTGATCTACAAATTGATCAAGTGACAGAAATATACAATACAGTTATATTCCACTGCATTATAAACTAAGAGGTCTTTCTTGACCATATTATTATTAATCTCTAATTGTTTTCATACTGTGGTATTGTGTCACATTATTAGTATTTTTGTTTGTGCGTGTAAAAAGGTAAAGCAGAATGGAAATCTGCCTCAATGCACACTGGATTACCATCTTGCTTTTGCTAATGGTTCGTTATAAGTATGGCAAACAACTTCTTGGAAAAAAAATTGAAGTAAGCTGTAACGCAAATTCTTCCAGACTAAAAGCCTTCAAAGCAACAAGCCACTTACTATTTCTTTTGGTAATAGCTAGATTTATTTGATCTGTCTCTTCTGAATGTATTTATCATAACCTATTTGGCTGACCCAGCAAATATGACTTGAATAAAAATACCAGATGGATGTAAAAAGACAAAGGATTTTCTCTGTAAAAAGAGAAGTCCAAAGCACTTAGCTTTTTTTTTTTTATATTTTCCTAACCAGTGATGGATTTCAGATTATGCTTGGCTATGATGCTTGTCAGTGAAAAAGACTTTTTCACTAAAACTTTTCAGAGGTTGAAGCCTAGTGAAGCTAATGGATGTGATCTGGGAAGATCTGCAGATAAACCCTGGTTGTTGTGCCTTCTATTCTCATGCAAACTTTAAAAGCTGTAAAGGGAATGGTGATGCATTGCCTTGGCTTTATCTGCCTTTGAACCTCCTCCAATTAGAGGATCTCTGAGCCTACAGGGAAAAGCCCTGTTTTTTAAGACTAGTGGCTGGAGTAGCAGTCACCACCCAGTTGAAGCACAGAGAAGTGAGAATTTACCCGAGTACTGCAAGTACGTGAGAATTGCACAAGCCTTTTCAGGGAACTTGGGGAATGAGAAGAGGACTCATTCCTTGACTTGTGTTCTTTCACAGCAAATTGTTGGGCTTGGCTTCAGGTATGGCTGTTGCCATCTGCATGAAGATGTCCTGGAGATCTCAAGAGGTGAATGTCAGTGTTTTATACACAGAGTAGAAAATAACTAGTTAAAGTAGTTTCCTTTTTTCCTACAGTCATGGGATAATACTGGTTATGTAGTTGGAGTAATGGAAAAGAGTAACATTAGCAATCATTCCATTCTGACATATTTTGTCTGCTCTGTTAACAGAGGCAGTGGACACAACACATCCAAGTGCCTAACTCATTTTTTTTACATTTCAGTGTCCTGCTTAATTCCAGGGTTCCTTAGTCCAAATTCACTACAATGTATCTTTCAGGATTAACGTAACCTCTATGAAATGTACTGGACTGGCTATTCAATTTGATTTCTGAGCAACTTTTGACATATTTTTGACAGTGCTGTAAAAACATAATCTCCATGAAGACATATTTTTCCAGCTCCTTTTCATACTTTGTAAAAATCTGTGTATATAAATTATAATAACACTTAGAATCTTTGACAAAGCAGTGTTCTTACATTTTTCTTCTTCCTAAGGGAAGAGCTTCTGCAAAAGTTTATTTGAATTTATAGGAAACTAATAATTTTCTAAGAGGTCTCAGGAAGGTTAAATAGTATGACTTAGCCATAGTTTGTTTCCCATTTGTCTTGCAAATAATAATGAATAGGCTGGTGTTCTAGGAAGTACATGTCTATTTCATTCAGTTACTACTTTTCTTCACCCTCTGAATATGTATTTTGGCTGCACTACTGCCCTTTAACTATCACTTAAAATTTAAATAAAGGTGGAATTCATCTTTATTTCAGATTTAGTTTCTAAAAATGCAGCTTACATTTTCAACACCTTGTCCAAGTAATATATATTTAAAATACCTGTTAACTGAAAATGACACTTGTCAACCTTGTCAAAGTTTGACTTTTATTAAAATTGACACCTGCTGGTGGGGAATGTTCTCTAAATTAAGGATGTACTCAGTTTGAAAATTTGCCAACAAAATTTAATCTTTATTTCTGAGTTAGATAGGAATAAATAAAATCTGACTTTTTCTAATTTTAAACATCAGCTTATTTTCTGGTTTTTATAGAAACAAAGATTAATTGAAACAAAAGGACAAGATGAAAATTAAAAAATCAGGGAAGGCAAAATTCATTACAATTTTTTTTTCCTCTAAGGAATTCAGAAAATGTAAAATATAGCAATGGTAAATCACTTCATATTGAAGTATTGCTGAAATATTGGCAGTCTAAGTTTTATAGATGAGTTTTTTTATTTGTGAAATGTGTGTGGGAGTGTTTGTTTTTTTTAAAACTCTGGCTTTCTTTTCATCTAATGTTTGTATGGTTTCCCCAGATTGTTTCATTGCATCTTTGCAGTCATCTAAGAAAATGCTGACATAAAGTCTTCATTAAAGAAAGAACCCAAACCAAACAATTCCACTGCCTGTGCTACAGGAGGAGAGCGTAGTTTTCCTAAAGGAGGCTGCTGCTGTACCAGCTTGCTTCAGGTGGTTTCAGCTATTAAATGTTCAGTAATGTTTAGATCTTAAAAGAAGTCATTTTTTTTCCCTGTGCTTATTAAATACAACATGCCTACCATACATGAGAATATCTATTTTCAATTTCTAGTCCAATTAAAGTAAGAAGGTTTTTGTGAAAACTCGGAGCCAGTGTCTGCAGTCACTGCAGTGTATGCCCCATGGATGAGCTAACAAACCTTTTGAAGGAGAACCAAATTGGACTCCAAAGAGGGGAAATAATGATCCTGCTTTGTCAGCAACGTGTACAGACAGAACTGTGCTCATGAAATCAAATCGAATTAGTCCTTAATTAAAGGTAATGCTGTACAGTTTAAATAGTGCTAGCAAATAAGTGCTATGGGACAATTAAGGGACGACTTATGTCTCCTAGTCTTTCCTCTGACTAGTTTATTTTGGAAAGAGGTGATTTGAGGTAGCAAAATAATAATAAAAAAAACTGCGTTTTTTTTTTTTTTCAAAAAGGAAGATTCTGAATTAAGATTAGGGAACTTGTCCAAATACACATTTTGGTGGTATGTCCAGTCTGTCAAGTAATTTATGATTTCAAACAGCTAGAAGTAGAGCAAAGTAATTTCAAAGCATGCAATTTTGTTGTTTTTTGTTGTTGTTTTTTTTTTTGTACTGCTTAGGTTGCTTTTTAACGTGACTAATGTAATGCTCTATTAAGCAGAATGTTCATGCAACAGTTGTTGAGAGCTTCATATAAAACTCAGTCTTTCCTAATTTTTTTCATCTTGTTTACAAGATTGCAAAAATCTCCTCTGATGTAGTATGTACACGCATAGGTTTATTGTCAATTGTAATCAAGTTTCATTTCTTAATATACTTTTGCTGGTGTTTATTCCACCTGTTTGTGGCTGGTGCTTTCAGCTAGCTGCACAGTAATCTCTGTATAAATTATTTTTTTTTTCATTCATCTGAAATCACCTTCATCATTCTTGCACAGATTTGTGAAGTTTTGTAGTGTTTCTTTGCAGTTAAAAAAAAAAGATTTCTCATCTTTCACCTTTTGATTCAGTTTTGGATAGCTAGATGAAGAGAAAAATTTGCAGAGCTTCACAAAGTAGAAGATGCAAACTGGAAAAAAAATGTAGCAGGTTCTGGAAAATATATGCCTATGAAATTGGGTGTTTGACACTTTTCATGTGAGTACCAGGATTGAGGAAAGGACCCACAGAATTTTCACATAAATACTGAGAAGGTCCATTTTGGAAGTTAAGCCCTTGCTACTTATCTCAGCTTCTTGACAGGAGTACTGCTTACTGGGACTTTGAACTTGAATTGCTGAAATTCTGATCTTCCAAGAATTTTGAGAGTGCGTTTATATATAAAGTCAAAGAAACAGTGGAAATATGTCTGAATAGTTTTCTGAAATACCATCTCTTGAGTTTATTGAATTGAAACCTTTAGTGGTTACTGATTGAGTCTTGAATGGCGTTGGAGTATGTATTTAAGATGTATGAAGGCAGCCCAAGAATGTCTATTTTTCGTATGTCTTGTAGCCAGGGTGAGGTTTGAGAGCCCCGGAACATGCCAACATTGCTGATGTGATAGCTCTATCAAGAAATCAGCAGGATGCTTTATATGTTGGAAGTAAAGTTGAAAGAATGAGTTACAATTGCGAGAGTATGGTTTAAAAAAAAAAAAAGTCATTGTAGTGACTTAAGGATATTATTAAAAAAACATTGTGGCGTTGAAGTGAAATAGTTTGCATTAAATTCTGCTTACAGGGAGCCTTGTAAATCTGTACAACAGTATCTTATAGTGGTGTGTAGTTCATGTATTCCCATGAAGAATCTTTATAACCACTGTATCATCGTATCTGTCTGAATCACAGCTTTGTTAGTGTGTTAAAGATAGTGCATTATAGATTATGGTATTAAAAAGAATCAGTCAAGTTTACTTGGCTGTGGTGTGAAATATAGAAATAACAGTCTTCTCTTTATCATAAGTGCAATTCTAAATGGAATTTTGATATTGAAAATTACTTAAATATATTCCTTGCTCTTCTCTTGAGTATAAATGATAAGAATTACAAGGAAAGAGTTAACTATGAAATAGTGATTTTTTTTTTTCATTAGTTTTTCTGGATTAAAAATAAAAATAAACACAGGAGACATTAATTAGTTTTGGAATTACTGGAAGATGTAGGTTTTGTAGCATTTAGGTGTATAACTTATATATCATCAAAACTTACTAAAAATCACACTATTCAATTATAATTCCCCAATGAAGTTCTTTTTTATTTATTAATCACTTAATGAATTATGGTTTGTTTCTTCTAAGCTATTGTGGTAGCTTTTATTTTTAACATAAATATAAGGTATATGTGAACTTGCTAATTTTCAGTCCATTGATCTAATTGTCCTTTAGTCTACCTCCTGCCTTTCCTTGGTTTCCCTCCATGACTGTTTAATAGTTACTTTCAAACAAATACAGAATATGTCAAAAACTTAACTTGTTGAAGGAAGCTCAACTAATGCCTTTACTAGTGCACTTACATAAAGTGCCTTTACATCAGTCTTATGCTTGATGGTCTGGCTGCATGGCACTTATCCTCGTGGACTCCCTGGTGCATATACTCATGTCCAGCCACTTGCCCAGCCCAAAGGAGTTGACCCAAGGAAAAAGGGGGAGTAGTGGGAAGGGAGAGCAGTGTAAAGTGGGAACATGAAAAGAAGGGAGGTTTATGACTATATTGTACAAAAATCTGTGTAAAACCAAGTAACATCAGCTTTTCTGCTCAGGGAATAACTTGTATCACCAGTGCACTACAGAGTTTTAAGCGTGCCAGCATACATATTGTAAGTAGATCCCAATATGTACTTACCTTTATCAAACTAACTAGTGAATTTCTCTAAGAATGGAAGTTTTTTCTGAGA
>JAHREE010000215.1:1619657-1721723 GCA_033628505.1 Tringa tobata
TTCTTTATAACTCAGATGCTAATAAGGACAAAGAAGAATGCTGTTTTAGCAAAACTTTAGGGAATGGATCTGCATTAAAGTCTTAAAGTTTGGGTTGTTTGCTTGTTTTTTTTAACCCAAGGAAATCACTGTTTGGATAACTACTAATATTACTGTTTGCCTAGTCTGTTCTACTATTGCTGGTGTGGTAATTTAGTCCAAAATTATTTTTAAAACGCTAATAATATTTTATGTCTTTTTGGAAACATCAAGTTAGGTGATTAAGAAAGACTCTTCCTCTTCAAACTAAGATCATTTGTAGGGAGAAAATATATTATTTAACCATTTGTTATTTGTTTTCCATGCTCTAGAAATCTGACCTAGATATTTAGAAGATAGCTATCAAGTAATTCCTTAGGATCTTTATTATAAAAGATCATAAGCTTGTGTTGCTGTCACTTTGAGAACAGTTAGAAGTCTGCATCACAAAATAAATAATAAATATGAGTATTCATCAGCATGACAAAAAAACTTTATTATAAAAGATAAAAAGAGTAAGTATCTTAAGAAAAAAAAAAAGGCTAATAAATGTAACAGAACAAAAGAATTCAAAGGACTCTATGGATATCATTGAAAAACAATCTCTCCCTGAAATGTGGAAAGAGTCCAGCTGAGGATAAGCGTTCATACAAAAAAGATAGAAGAAAGGCAACACAACATTGGTAAAACAGGCATATGTACAAATATGTGTCCTTTATTGAAATTTCAATTAATCTATTCCACCTGGAGCCATGACAGACTGTCAGAACTGGTAAATTGCAACTGGATCTATTGTGAGAGCTTGAGTAATAGTTTAAAATATTCAGCAGTTAAGGGCAAAATGTCTGACTGCAATGGAAGCATAAACCTTTCCAGTTACAGTATGTGGAATATTGACAGATGCAACCTCTACTGTTCACCTTTGTCTTCGCATCAGCCAACATGCGAAATGTTGTGCAAAGTGAATCCAAATGAAATTACTCAGAGAACAGCTGTGTTCTGGCAGGATTTAGCAATAATTGATTGTTATAGGATACCTTTTTAATTGAAATTGTTCTGCTTATTTTTAATGGGAAAAGAAAGAAGTACAGTCATATCTTGACACTGGCTGCTACTTCTGTTTTTAGTAACTCTGGAAATCCCTATTTATAGATGATCTGCATAGACTTAATCCGTATCGTCAGTTTGAAAACAGTCTAAGTCCTGGGTCCTCTCAAATCACTTGCCAAAGAAAGCTCCTGTCCCAAATTAAGCATCTTAGAAGTCAGTGGAGGAGTTCCTGAGGATTCTTGTGAAGTCATACTGAGACTGAATATGTTTCATTCAGGCACATTTAATATGATTATTGCACCCTAGAAAATAAAATACCTTGGGTTTGTCACAGACATCTTTACTGGAATAGATCAGGTAAGAATTTAGATTGAAAGGCACCTCATGAGGCTGTCTAATTGAACCCACTGCTCAAAGTCTGGGTAGCTCCCGAGTTTGGACAAGTTGCTGAGGGCTTTGTCCATTCATGTTTAGAATATCTCCAAGGATGGAGATGCTGGCAGCTCTCTTGGCACCCTCTTCTAGTGCTTAAATTCTGTCACCCTGAGATTATTTCCTGTTGTTATGCTCAACTGGAATTTCCTTTGCTGCAAGTTGTGACTGTTGCCTCTCATCCCTCTCATTTTTTGTGCATCTGTGAGAACAATTTTGTTCTGTTTTTGGTATAATTCTGCTTTAGGTAAGCAGGTTTTGAAAATAAATTCCGTGACTTAATTTTACTCTAAAAAGAAAACCAAACCAACTCACAATCAAAAAACCTACTGCTTCACCCTCCCTCCGCAAAAAAAAATTCAAAATCAACCCCCCCTTTAATCTACAGTAATAGAAGTAGTTATTAATAAGATGAACTGATAAAAATATGTATAATTACATATTTAGTAAGGATTCTCTGCAGCTGTTGCAGATTTTTGCTAGTATGTGAACAGATCTACTTTGTCTTTATACAAAACTTGACCATGACTGGCATGCCTCAGTTAATTTTTATAGCTGCAATCTTCCTGTCTTTTTGGGAAGAGGCAAGATCCTGTGCAATGCAACAAGTTAAGTTTCAAAACTTTCCCATTCAAAATATTATTTTGCTTTCTGTCTACCTGTTCCTTATTACAGTTATCTTCTTTTCATGGAAGTGGAGAATGAGGCATCACCTGATGCCATGGAGGACTAATTTGTGTCTTTCCCTCTCTCTCTTGAGGTTTCTTGACTTACGTTTTCATTATCTTCATAATTTACTCCACTTTCTAAGTTACACTGTCTTTTTAACTAATGCAGCTATTTCGAAGAATATAAACCAGTCTATTAAAAATTACACAGATTTGGGACTAAAGTTTACACTGGCACCTTTTGAGCAAAAAGCTTTTCGTGAAATATCCAACAATATAGCAAGTCCTACTTGTAATAAAGTTCCTTGATTGACACCCCATCCCCAATACAGTTTTATGAAAAAGCTGCTATGTTATTTTTCAGTGCATTCTTTGGTTGTTTACCTGGTTAATTATAAGATGCTGGTGGTTACAGTTCCTGAGAGGCAGTGTTACTGACTTGTAAATGCAGAAATGTAGCACATTCAGTTTGACTGAAGTGGCTAACTGTGTCACATTTACATTTCCTTCATGCTCCACTGGTTTCTTCAGACTTGCATGCACTCAATTTTTAATAAAGGTTGTGGGACATATATAAGTAGTATAACAGTAATGAGTAAGCTGTCAAAACTCAGTGGTTTCTGGCTTGTAGGTAAGTATTCTTTGACCCTGGACTGCCATGTACTGGGAGAAGGAATCTCTGTGTCCCATCCTAGATGATGGCAGCGCAGCTCATCTGACGTGCTGTATGATGTCATATGATATCTTTGTGTCAATGTAAGGCTATGTGGTTCTAGCCTTATCATGTAGGTGCAGTATTGTTAGACTCGGTGACTAATCATAACCCAGCACCATCTCTCATTAGAGTGCTGTGCACACTACCTTTCCTCAATCTGGTGTTTCTTTTGAATTCCATCTGGACATAAGTTTAGCAAGAGCATCCCCTACCATAGTTTAAAATCCACATTTCTACAAAAACACTCAGCCAGTAGGTGAACTGCAGCCACTGGGTAGGTGGAAGTTCGCTGCTGGTCAGCGAGAAGTGAGATTAGTGTGAGCAGAAGTGGAAACCTGCGTACGTGGCAGAACATTAAATACATGTGGAACAATTTGATGAGGAAGCTCTAGGTCTGGAGAGGTGGAGGTGTGAGCTGAGAAACTTTGTGGGAACTCCCCATCTTGAGGAGGGAACTTCCTGAAGGATTTCACGTATCCTTGTTCACCACATATGTTTTTGCTGGTTTTGGATATGTAACAGCCAGCAGGATGTCTGTGTATTATGGTACGTTTTACTTGGTCTCACATTCTTACAGTATCTGTTTCTTCAATAATTTTTTATCTCATAACTTCCTTGTGGTAGCTTCAAGAGTTGCTGAAGAAAAGGAAGATAAGATATGGCTGGTGTGTTAAGTAGCTATCTCCTTACTCCTTCTGGTATCAGACTCTTTCTTCCCTTGTGTTCATGTAGGACAGGTTGCAGGCTTCTCTTTTAGTCTTCATGGTGCACTTCCTTGTTTTGCTTCTTCCTTTCCCCTGCATGCTTCCCAAGGGCCTGAGTGGCGAGTTCTGCAGTTATTGCCATTATTGCCTAAGACTGGCTTTTATTTTCTATTGTCAACCTGTCATGTAGTACCTGCGGTAAATTTGACATCTTACTTTCTACAAGAAAGGAGGCCTTTTGAGACTACTCTTTCCATAAATGCCAAATGAAACTGTAGTAGCAGGAACAAAGTTTATTTACTTAAAGGTACTCTGAACAATACAGCAATGAATGATTTCTTTGTTCACATTTTCCTAATTTCCTGTTTAGCCACTTACATTGCTTAAGGAGTAGTGTGTTATCTGTTAAGGTAATAGTCATTTGTGGTTTGAGCATGGGAATTGGATGGGCTCAGGTACCAAGGCATATTTGGTCATGTCTATATTTAATGTTGCCACGTCACTTGGCATGCATGTCCCTAGCCAGCAGAGAAGCCAGTACAAAGGTTTGCCACATTACATCCCTGCCCCGTGGCAGGATGATGGGACAGCCCAGGAGGACACTGTTAGAGTCAGCACAGTGGTCTTACTGATAAGTAGAAGGAAAAAGAATAAAAATAATCCAAAGTGTGGGCTGTGTGGGCAATCTCTGCCTTCCAACCTGTTCTAGCCGTTGGGAATGGACTTGTTTCTTGGAACAGTTTCAATGAAATCTGAAGAACATGGGCTTTGTCAGGTGTTCCAGCATTTTCTACCATGTGCTTCAGTTTGATGTTTGGAAATAATACATGTATTCATTAATATTTTCATGTAGACTGGCACAGAATAAGGAAATGTGATACATATAGGATTTTTTTCCATATATATCTGTTAATATCAAGGGGTGTGGATTACTTCAAGCAGAATCTCCTTCTGAAATCCCTTTAGTACATTGTTCATTAAGATAGATAAAATATTTCTCCTACTGAAAGATCCTTTACCACAAGTGCTAATCCTAGGTGTTAACAACCTGGTAATAATGACATAATGGATAGGCACTGACAGGTGGACATAAAATCTCCCTAAAAAATAGTACTGTAAATAAGGATGGTAATTGCCATCTCATGTTGCCCATTAAGCTGCAGTCATGTCACTTCATATGAACAGTACCGATTTCCAAAGATAAACTTTTCTGTTGAGTCACTGTGTTTTAAAATAATTTAGAAAGTTTTGCGTGTCAAGAGCTATCTCATACCTAAAAGGCAGGTATTTCACCATCCGGTTCTCCAAATTACATTTGAAAGTATTCTTCATTTGGAAACTATTAAAACTAGGATTTTTTTTTTCATCTGTGTCATTCTTTGTAGCTGCTATAAGCAGCATTACACCTCCTGTTACCAAGCAGTCTCTTTTCTGTACAGTTGTTGGTGTGATGTTCTTTTGTATGGTGTCTGTATCTTACATGATTTAAAATTTATATTGTATCTATTTTTCAATATGTTATTGCCTGTCATCATTCTTGGAGTTCTTGAAAGTTTCTACCTCACTGGTCTTTATTTCAGCATTGATGACTGAGACCTTTTAAGGCTCTCCTCCCCCCATCTGTGTAGTTATGTGTGCTGTTTCAGTCCAGAGCTCTTCTGGAATTGCCTTTCCCTGGGCTTCTAACACCTTTGGGATCTAGCATGTGAGCAAATGATACAGGCTGAACTTAAGAATATATTACTTGAACTGCTTTCATCTGCAGACTATGGCTATCAGCATCTTAAGTTGGGGCAAAATCTTATCTGTGTATTCACATCTTTAACAGCTTGTTCTGCAGTGCAGTTGTTTGCCCCAGTTGACAGAACATTATATTGTTTTGAAATAAAGCCCCAGTCTCTGAGCTATATGTTTTGATGAGATACAAACCCACCGGTCATGCTCTGGCCCTCCTGCAGAGTAAATGTTATTCCATGATGGTGACAGTGACTAAGAGGAAGACAGATCAATCACACCTAAATATTGCTTCTAAACCAAAATTTAAATTCTATCCTTCCACTGTTGTGACTCTGCGAATTTAATCTGTAAAAATTCCTGTTGAGTTTATACATAGCTAGCAGCTCAGTGACTGTAAATCTTAGTCTTTCCCAAAGAGTAAGCTGCTTTCTTAAATGCAGTTTAGTTGCCTTTGAACATATGCAAGCTTGTTCAGTCAACACCTATATGCTCCAGTGTTTTCATGCATCAGAACAAGACAAAAGTTTTACTTAGATGTGTAATTAGGCAATATGAATTTCCTTTAATACTTAAAGCATTACAAAAGTGAATATTTTTAGTGGCCTCCTCAGGTTTACAATTTGTTGTCCAAAGAGAAAATAAATTTCAAAAATGCATATTCTTCCACCATAGACTAAGTTGGCAGCCAGCCTACTTGTTTAAAGCACTGCTTGACATACAAGCAGATCAAACCACCTGTCAAACACCTAGCAGGTAAATCTACCTTCTCTTTCCATTGCTGCTACATTTGACACTGGTCAGTGCATTTGCTTCTCAGAACTTAGATGCTAGAGAATGTCATGGCCAAATCATTACCCTAATTCTTAAACATAGCAGTAGGTATTACAGAGCCAGTATTGCTTTGAGAAACAGATAGTAAAATCCTGGACAACTTGCAACAGTAAAAGATCCTAGAAAGAAATATTTCCTGTTGGTATCCTGACCAATTACAGTTTTAATAATTATATCGTGGCTATCCAAATGTGTCCTGAAGTTTAATACAGGACACTTACCCCTCCTCTAACCTCCTAGAAACACAAAACAGGCCTGCTACGTGGTGTGCTATGGTGGGGTACAGGATTACTTCTGCTTTGTAACACAACTGGAACGAATGTTCATTATGGTACGTACATCAAGTACACTGGAAGCTTTCAGAATGAAGTGTTTTAATAAACTGTAGATACGATTAAAGAATATCATTAGGAAAACAAAATACTAGTTAAACTGCCAAAAAAGTATTAATTTCAGCTTTCCTGCTCAGATCGATAATTAGTAACACTCTCTAAAGAGTTTTCCTTGCTTATAATGAAATAAAATTACACAGCCATCATACAGTCAACTGTAGCTCTGTGTTTTTTGGTTTGGGTTTTTTTAAAGACTGATACAGATGTCTGCCTCACTTTAGCTTCAAACCATAAATCAATTAGTCTGAAAAGAAAAATTATATCCAGCCTGCAGGCAAGTAAAATGTGAAGTCAGTTGTTTGTATATTTGACTGAGATGTAAACACTGGGTTTTCAGCTGTATATGTGCATGACATTATCATTAATGTCACAAAAAGAGAGGGGGTTGTTCCACAAATATTGCAATTCAGTCTTGGCAAGAAAGTTTGGAGTAGAAATTTCTTTCATAGTTACTTGCAAAGCTAGTGTGGGTTTCTGTCCAAATTTTGTAGTCACGAAATTTTGTTATTGCATAAGAAGTTCAGAGCTGAGTAAGACCTAAAATCTACTGAGCCCACTGCCCTTTTGCCAACAGCAGCCATTAGCGTTTCCTGAGAAAAGCCAAGCAGGGCAAGAATATGTGATGTTTCTCTTAACACTTTCCATGCCCCAAGTTATTCAGTGCCTTCCTGAGCAAAATGCAGTCTTGCATTAGCTCTTAATGGATTTATTTTTGGTACAGTTGTCCAGTACCCCCTCAAACACGTGTAGACTTTCAACATCCAGAAGTTTTTTTTCCTCACCAGACTCTAGAATCTACTATACATTGCACAAAGAATCACCTCTTTTTGTTTCTTCTTACTCTAATTCCTAATAGTATCATCTCATACATCCTAGTTTTTGTACTGGAAAAGGCTATAAAAACTGACTCCTGTTCACTGTCCTCTGTGCTACTTACTGTACTGTAAGTGCCTCCTGATATCCACTATGTCTCTTTTCCTAGATGAAGAGTTATATCCTGTTCTGTTATTCTTGTACAGGAGTAGTTTTGTGCTTCCATCATCCTCATTGTCCTTTCCTGGACCTTTTCTAGCAGTTTCAGGTATGAAGGGACCAAAACAATGTACAGTTTTCAAGGTGGGGTGAACTTTGGATTTCTGCAGTGGTGTAGTGAATGTTCTTTACTTATTTTCTGTTCTTTTGCTAAGACTTCAAAAAATTTGATTTCTGTTTTTGACCACTACTCAACACTGCACTGATGATGTCACAGAATCATCTACTTTAATCCCAAGGTCTTACTCCTTAATAGAAATGACTGATTTAGAATCAACCCTAATTTATTATATAAATAACGTACATGAGGAAAAATAATCTCTCACTGGCTTTAATCTGTTATTGTATTTTGTTGCCCAGTTAATATTTTGTAAGATGTTCCACAAATATTTCCAGTTCACTTATGCTTCCTGTCTCAGTAACAGAGAGTTACAGTTCTAATTTCTTTAGTACAGGCCTTAAGTTTCCTAAGCTTTAACTGGAACTTTTCATTAAAAAAAAAAAAAAGGGATTTTATTTTCAGTGTTGATAGTCTTAATTTACCAAGGCTTTATTGATAAGTATCACTCCAGTGCTCCTGCTTTGTTTCCTCCATGCATTCTTTTCAGACTGAGGTGAATGCTGTCTGACCCTGGTGATTTGCTACCGCGTTTTAGTCAATTTGCTTCTAAAGTGATTTCAAATTCAGACAGATCCATATGTCCTTCATGCTACAAAGAATGTTGAAAGAACATCTCTAGTTTCTTTCACACTAATGAAAAGTGTTAATTTATCTTCCCTTAAGTAGCCTTATTTACTGAAGCTATGCCTTTTATATCTTGATCGTAAATCAACCCTGTGGGTTTTTTGGCAGACTTCCTGCTCCTGATAGATTTCCAGATTTATTATTAATCTTTATTCTTTTTTGGCACTTTTTGGAACTCTCTTTTCTGCTGCTTCCTAATTTTGTTTTTCAGTTTTATTTGTTTACATTCCTTTTTCTTATCTTCATATGAATGTGATGGCCCTCACTCTTTACGTGTAATAACCTCTCTTAACCTCCTCTTAGCCATACAGTTTTCTTATTTCTCTTAATTAACCCCTCCTAATAAGTGGCATTTATTGGCTCTGTGTTCCCAGTGTTTTGCCCTTAAGTACTCTTCACACTGCCTATAAAGTTTTAATTTTCTTAGCTGTCCCCTTTATTTTCCTTTCAACAAGCTTCCTCACTTTTGCCATGTTCCCTTGTTGAGATGACAGTTGCATGAATGTTGAATGTAAAGTACGTAGCAGTTGCTATTACAGAGTAGCTTTTCAGCTATAAAAAAATTAACTAGATCCTGCATCCTGCCCTCAAGAAAAGGGCAAGTACTGAGTGTAATCTTGTGAGCTCCATGAAGTAGTGACTGATAGATACCAACTTTTTATTGACTGCATTATATCCTTATGTGTATTTGTCCAGTCTACCGGAGGTTAAGTGAAGTCACTTACATGTCTCATTCCCGTTGCCTCTTTGCGTATTTCAATCATTTTTACCATCCTAGTTGACTAGTCACTAGCAAAGACTTTTGCTTGTATTTAGCCTGGTGTGTCTTGTTTTCTGTGGCACAAGGCATTCACTCTGCTGCTTCTCTAGCGTATTTTTCCTTTCTTATAGACTTTGCACCCCAATATTAGAGTGTTTTTCTACCTCTCCAGAATTTAGTTCAGATTAAGTGCAATTTTGGTTTTGTTCCTGGCATTCTGTTTTACATTTCCTGTTTGTGTTATTCGCTCCCTAATCTGTCCTTCACTTCAGGATACAGAATATCTCTGTTTATATCCATAATAGAAGCATCATCTATAATTATACTGTCTTCTGTAACTGTCAACTTTTCCAACGCTACAGTTTAAAACTTTAGTTGTGGCCTTACTGAATTTTAACTACCAACAGCTTTGGTTCTTTTATGGTTGAAGTCTGTGCCTCCTGTAAAGGCTCCCTTTGTTTCAAATATGTCCCCGGTTTCTGATGAACCCAAATCCATCTTCCTTGAGCCATCTCTTTAGGCAGGCATTAAAGTCTTGCCTGTCTCTTCAGCTTTACAGGGAGTACTGAAAGATTTTTGGAGAACATTACTCTAGAATTCTAGGTCTCTAGATTCCTTTCCTCCTAGCTAATTTTCATACATAGAAATCATTTGGTGTGTTTTCATACATTTTTGATATAAACGCAGACCAAATCTGCTTTGTGCTTCTTGGGCTAAGAAGGATTCCTATGGAATGTGCTACCTTGCACTTGTTTGGTCAGGCATTTTAGTCTTCTCCCTGGAGTCATAAATGTATCTGTTTATTTGCTTGATTGTTATCTACCACCATTACAGCTGTCTGGGATCTCTGCTTTAAGAAGGCTATTCACACATCAAGAAAGCAAATTGACGTTGTCCATTATGAGAACTACTA
The DNA here is from genome assembly GCA_033628505.1 of Tringa tobata. NCBI lineage: Eukaryota > Metazoa > Chordata > Aves > Charadriiformes > Scolopacidae > Tringa > Tringa tobata. Next base: position 1,629,655 of record JAHREE010000215.1, read on the forward strand.
ATGGAATTACTCCCCACATCACCAGCCTGTTGCATCCTGCCGGACTTGTGGATTCTGCCTGTATGATGTTCCTGAAAGTCCTCTCAAGGAACCGGATATATATCCCCTCTCCCTCTGGGGAAGGTGCTCAGGTGTTGTGTTAGTACTGATACTAACACAATAAACTGGATGACTCATCTTCCGTGAATTCTGCCTTCATTTCTTCTATGAGAAAAGGTGGAAAGACAGTCCTTTTAAGGTGATTTCTGTGTCCAAGAGATTTGTAATATTTGGTCGTCCTCTGCCAGGGAAGATGCTTTAAAACTGTTCTTGATCATCCCTGAAAAATGCTTAAAAAAAACCCTGAAGTACATTTAACTCCTGGCGTCTCTTTCACTACTACACAAATCTCTCAAGCTGTTTTGCATTCCTGTGCCTCTTGCCTGCTACCTCTCCAATTTATTTGCATCATTTTCAAAATGAGCATATCAGAACTAGCTGTATTATTTAAAGTGTGTGGACCACTGCCAGATAGAGAATTTATAGTCTCTCTACTCCTTCTTAATAGTCTCCTGATGATGTAGTATTACACTAGTGGTTTTGGCCGTGGCTTTGCGCAGGAACATAGCTTTTTCTCATACTCAGCATGACTCATATGTTTAGTATTTTTGCAAGACCACCTTTTGCCAGATAGAGTGGTTTTTTTCTATTTATTTGAGCTGTTTTCCTTATTAAAAGGATGACCTGCATTTACCTTTGACCTTAAAGTGCTCTATGCTCTTCATCATTACCTTACCGCAAGTGTTGTGCCTTACAGACATTATTGTAATTAATTTAGATTTATTTTTTTTAGATCACTGATTATTATTTTGTTTTTAAATAATCCAGGTACTGTCACTATCCCACAAGAAGCCTGTTCAGTAAATGGTAGCTTTATGTTAATTACCTTTTTAGCTAGCCAGTTTACATGTGCTTAAAATACACCATATTATTTTGAATAGTTTTATATTTTTAGTCAAGTTAAAACTTGTGTCAGATCACTGCCTTATAAGCGTCACTACAACACCTGTACCCTGTCATCAAAATTGGAAATTTCGTGGCAGTATTCATGTAATTTGAAAAGGTATCTTCCATAATACTTTTCTCCTTTAAAATTATTCCTCTTTAAATCGTTATGAACTGGTTTCACTGTTATTCCATAATAGAATGGATGGTTCATTACCAGATTTATGATCATCTCACCTTAAAACATTGTAATAGGATGAACATCCATGTCTTTCTTTATATGTTTTCAATATTGATCCAGTATTAACTTTCTTCTAATCTTCTGGAATTGTACACTGTTCAGTTTTTTTAAATTCAAAATCAATAACAAAAATCTATCTGTAGAAAATTATATGTGATGTTTGGTCTTGTATGGCTGCTAGTCATAGCAAATTATGTATGATCATAGGATTGAAATGATTTTGATTATGGCACTTGATCATGCTCAGTTTTTGGCATTTTACTTTGCAATTTTAACATCTTTAAAAAAAAGGAAAGTTTTGCATTTTTTAAATTAAGCACTTATTTAAAAAACTGGTATGTAGGAAATGTTTAGGTATGTGTTCAATACCTTCTTTCAGTGTGTCTTAATAGGAATATTTGAAGCTCTGTAATAAGCAATGCTATGTTCTATGAAAATGTAAGTATCACAGTTATTACAATATGTTATGCAAATAGATTACTTTATAGCGCTACAAATGCAATTGTATCATTAATATTATCATTTGAAATGTATCTGTCAACCATATAAAAATACACTTTAGTTGAATATGTAAGATGCCAATAAATAATACCTTGCTTGTCTTTTATAAAATTGCAAAAGCTATCCATGTAGCGGTTTTGTATTTGTTGTCTGATAATGCTAAAGCAATCTAAACTGTCAAAATATTTATTCCATCATCCCTATGTGATGAGATATATTGGGGTAATTTGTTTATGAGCTATAAGCATAGGTGGATAGAAACATGAATTTAAATAAGCAGACAGGATATGTGTCATAGAAAATTACTCTTGGGAATGAGTCAGTGAATTTAAAAGTAGAGACATATTCTAATTCAGATTGGATCTTAACTTTGTCAGTGCTTATGAAAATTCTGATCAAAAGTTTAGATGCAGTTCAAAATGAAGAAAAGAACCTATGAAACAATTGGAATTAGCAGAGATCTCAATAAAGCTGAATCTGAAATTGAATCATGTAAACCTTTTTGATATAAATCAGGTAGCATGTGTTGTAATATAATAGTTCCATTTTTAGCACAGACTGCTGTAGTATAATGTTCACGGGAATAGAAGATAGAAATTTTGATGAATGTATGAAAGTATTCTTAAATTTCTTTTACCATATGGATTGGTTTTATCCTCCTAAAATAAGACTGAAATGTATATCTTGTGTTCCCCTTTCCTCCAAGTCAATATGAACATATATCTACTCAGGTGACTGTTAGGGTGAAAAAAACCTAAAAATAACTTGATAATTTAAGATTTTGGGCTTGACTACTGAAATAAGAATTCACATTTATCTGAATTTGAGTATTTTGATTTCACTATCAGGAAGTATACGTATAGCAGTAATCTCATATATAATTTATCATGTACAGAAAAAGAAAAAATATTTTTTATTATATGTTCAATAATTACTGTAAAGATGGTATTCTGTGCAGTGCTTTTAGACATATAGCAGAAAAGTTCCCTTCAACTCTATAATTATTGTCAATAGTTGAAGTGCTATTATTATGTTGTCAGGCACCAAGAGTTACACATTAATGAAATGTCAAATTCAGCACACTGTAAATGTGTGATAGGTTGTTGTAGAAAAATATTGATAAATGCTTACCTTCTTTATGCGCTTAAACATGAAATGTAAGAAAATAACTATTTGAAGATGACTATCACTAAAAGTCTTTTGCCATATGCTGCAAAAAATTGGTATAGGTCTCTGAAGATATGGATTAGAAAACATTGGTATTTGTGATTGAAAAAAGAGAATAAATATGCACACATGATAGCCATGAAAAATGCATATCTCAAAGCTCTTCATATAGTTTTCTCATGTCAAAACAAAGGCATGTAAAATTTCCATTTAGGAAGTATAAGCACTTCAGCAATAGAAAAAAGGTACTTAAAAGTCTGCATGCACAAGTTCTGCTTTCCTGTGGTATGGAATTAAATAAGTGCCAATAAATCAGTGTTGAATGATACTTCAGAACTGAGCTTGATCACCCAGATTCTAGGCTACCTTTGAGAATTAATTTTTTTTCAAGTAAAAAACAGATTAGAAATATTTTTTATGCTTATTCAGAGATTGTGTTTTCACCTAAATTTATTTTTTCTCCAATTTTTTAAAGCACAGAACTGTTACACTTCATAGACAACCAGTTGGTGGCTTGGGGTTAAGCATAAAGGTATGGATAGCTTCTTGTTTCTTCTTTTAGTTTTCAGTATGATTAGTTCACTTCAGTCTTAATTGAGATCTCATGGTTAATACGCATCTTTTACAGGGTGGTGCTGAGCACAAAGTGCCTGTTGTCATTTCAAAAATATTTAAAGACCAAGCAGGTAACTTATATTTATGTTATTTACTTATGTAGCTCTGTAGTATATATGGATTTTTTTGAAAAATTGAATGCTCTTTAGACTGAGAACTAAAACATATGTATGACTTATTCTTTCAGCCTCACGCTATCTTTAAGCCTTTGTATAAATGTCCATGTGCCTTTGTGTTGAATTTAAAAATCCATAATCTTTTAAAGTCCTTAGGACCCATACTTGAAATTTTACTGGTAAGTAATAGTTTCAGAAAACATATTTTTTACAGCAGTAAGACAGTTGTGTTGTAAACAAAGTATTTAAAGTTACTTGTCAAAACAAAGCAATGACATAGAAAATCTATTGATATACTTAACTTTAATAACCCAGAGGATAAAAAAATAAAAACCAGACATATTTTGCTCCCCACACAGCAATTCACTGCTCTATGGTATGACTAACTGTGCCTAGTTGCAAGCAGAGAGTGATTTGTAATGTTTATTATGGTGATGATAACACAAGATCTAAATCAGTGTAGTCTACTCCAGTTAAGTATCACATTGGCATTTATCTATCAAAAGGAACCTTCCAGGGGTCGTGTCAGACCTTGTACTGATCTTGGCAAGTTGGAGAGCTGCGCTGGAAAACAAAGGAGCCCTTCAGTAAGGAAAAGTAGAACTGCTGCACATGTGTGGGCAGTGCCTTGCCATGCGAAATAAGGGTCTTAGTTGATCAAAAACAAAGTCGTATTTTTTTCTCCGGTAGACAAGGAAATGAGGAGTACTTTGTTGTTTTCTTTGCTGTGGCATTCTTTTACCTATTTGAAGATTCGTCATGTTTTATGATAAGCTTCTATGTGTGTTGTCTCTTCTCTAGAATAAATCTACCCATTTCATGTAACCTTTCCTGCAAGAAAAGGCAGAGCACTGCACTGTGACCCTCAGTGCATGTCCTGCTCCTTAAAGGACTTAGGGCCACTGACATGAACCTTTGAACTCATCCACCTCTCTTCCTGATTTGCTTCAGTGGAGATTAAGCACATTTGCTTGTCACCATGTTCAACCTCATGCTTTACTAAATGACAGATCATGCTTGTTTTTCTCCTCTGCATTTTCTTCAGGGGGTGTCCTTGTTTTGCTTGAAATGTAGTATCCAAACTGGGTAACTAATAAAATAATAAAATTAATAAGAGCTTTCAGGTGTAAGGAAAGCAATTCAGGAAATTAATCACCAACAAGGAAAGCTATCTCCTGCCCTCCTATGATGTTATACTTTCAATCAAGGTTAGTAGTGAGTTTGTATATAAAATACTTCTGTGCAGAGTTTTGTATATTGTAGGTAATTTTTCATGAGCTTTATTTATTCGTAGAGTAACAAGTGCAGCATCAATTTTATGGGGTCAGCTGTTTACCTCAAATTTGAAAATCTCTCCTCAGAAGATACTTGTTTTAAGATCTTGTAATCTTTCGTCCAAGGAAGCTCCAAAGTGAGTAGTGGTTATAACCAGAGGCAAAACTGTATCACAGTAAGCCCATGTGCAACATTCCTGGTGGAATCGGGGAATGGCATGAAGATACTGACACGCCTGACAAGGCATGAAGAAAGTACTCTGTATGGTACCCGTTGAGCCACTGGCCTGAAGAAGAGAATCTCAGATTTTGAGATAAATTTTTGAAGTCCAGAACCTTCTTATGTTGTAAATATTTTTCTTTGAATATGATGTAAAAAATCTCAAACCATTGCTGTTATTCAGTATAGGAAAAAGGTAACAGCAAGGGCTATTCGCAGCATTACTTCGATAATATCATATTTAATTGGTAATTATTAGTAATGAAGGGAATATGTCCAAATTTAATTCACAGATTACCTTGTGGGAGGATTTCTGTTTTAAGATTCTAGTGCTTTAATGTTCGAAGAAACAATCTGGTAATATTATTTAGGGGAAAATAACAAGTGCTCTAAAAATATGTGCATTCTTTCTCCCTATATATATATATATATGAATGCACACATATACATATTTAAATATCCTTTCACAGAGAAATATATATATCTGGAAAAACATTCATGTTGGATATAATGAGAGGAAATGTTAAGCGTGAGGGAGAGATGAGACCCATACAGATTTATCTCAAACTAGATTTTGGACTGAACATCTGTGTGTTCGTAACGTGAATAAATCACCAACGGACTTCCATTATGCAAGGTACTAGTCATGGTGAAACTGATAGGCTAGCTTCAAAGGTGACTCTGGGTTATGCAGTGAGATTACTTGAAGCAGCAAGCAAATATACTGAATGGAAAAAAAAAAGTTGTATCGTGCAGTAACATTTGAAAATACATCAGTTGCCTGATAAAAAAAAAAAGGGATTTCTTATCAGGACTCTTTCTATGAGGGATTTTACTGTCTCGGGCCCTTGGGTAAAATGGCTGAACTTATGTGAGTAAAATTCTCCTTACTGACTAAAGTACTGATTTCCTAAAATGTCTGATAACTTGTGATACTTCTTGTGGAATGTAATGGCTGTTATATGACAACACTGAAAAATCATATTTCTAAACTTGCTTTGTTAGGACACAGTACTATTGTATAGTTCTGAAGCTAGAAGTATAATAAAATAAAGCAGTTGTTTCTTTTTTATCTCTGTACAATCTCTGTGCTATCCTAAATAATGTAATTAGTCAGCTATCTTTGTACTCTCTGAATTTTAAAAATGTAGAAGTGATTTTGTTGGTATTGACTAAAGAAGCAGCTGAAGGCATTTGCACTTCAGTTGTTGAGAGAGGGTGAACATTTCAATTGGATTTTATTTCATATTCAACATAAGCACTTCCGTAGCAACAGTGATAACACTATTCTTACAGTCGTGACTGGTTTAGAGACCTCTCAGGTGTGATCACTGCGTTTACAACTTTCAGATTAAGTTATCCTAGATCACTCTAGTCAATAAGACTTTCCTGAACCAGTTCACTGGAACATACACAACCTCAATTAAAGAGCATAGCTTTACGTTGCTGAAAGACGAGATTAAGTGGTCTGCTGGAAACTAACGCCCAATGTATTACAAATCACAGTAAAGAACGGTCTGAGTTTTTCCTGGCCATATGCCCTTCTCAACAATATTAAGAGCAAGTTTTGCTAATGCCAATGACTCATGACCAAGTTTAAGCCCTTCAGATTTTTTCTGTGGATTCTGTGTTGTTGTCTAACAAGGGTTATGCTTTTTTCATACCACTGAAGCTTTTGCTAAAGTTAATTTCAGAGGGACATCAGTCCTGTTCCAGACAGAATGAGAGCAAGTGAAGGCAAAACACATTTATAAATTCAAAAGTAAAGTGATCTACTTAGTTACAGAGTCATTTTAATCCCATAGGTAATTATTTCACTTCCAAAGCAAGGATTTTTTTTTTCTCCTACCCATATATCAAATCATCCAGTTGACTCAGCATATTACAGCACTACTAATAATCACCCAGATTATGAAAAGATGCTATTGATGTTGAAGCTTCTCAGTAAGGTTTTCTAAGAGTGATTCATGGTTTCTCTAGGGGTTTAAGTAATTTAATACAATATTGCTTTCCTGTATTTTCCTTTTAAAACTGGCTTAAGATAGAGTAAATAATGGTACAGTGTTGGTTATTTACTAATAGCTTCTAGGTGTGTATTATTTTTCTATTTGTTTTATGATTAGTATTAACAATTTATTTATGGTAGACTGCAGTAGGTTTGCAGTCAAATAGATGTAGAGTCCTGTTCTCAGAGATGTGTGATATCCTGAACTTTGAAAGGAATCAGATCAGTCAGGCTTACTTGTACAGTGGATCTATAAGAATTTTTGTTAGATCCATTAAATATACTTTAAAGAATACTTATACACAATATATGGCCAAAGTGTATGAGCTTTAATGTGTTTTTGTCTTTCTCTCTGTTACCTGCTGTTCCCATTTTTAATTACTAAAGAGTCTTTAAGAACTTAAGGAATCTAGAGAGTGGAGACTATAAAAACAAATGGACTTTAAAAATCTAACTTCATCAGACATACAAGTAGTTTACTGCATATAGTATTGGAAATTTTAATTGTATAAATATCAAGCAATCAAATTTCTATTTTGTGTTGCAAAATTATCAAGTTAGAAATCACATTTTGTTACCTTGAGGCAACTTCCCATTTCTGTGAGACCAGCTGTAATAATCTGGCTACTGCTGTGAGCTCTGCACATCTCATATAACGTGGAGTCAGAGAAGCAGCAGCGATGAAACAGAACAGTGGGTTCAGCTCAATAAGGTGTAGTGAAAATAGTTAAATAGAATTAAATAAAACCTCATGGAATAGGGCTAGTTTGCATTTTGCCAGTTTCCAAAAAGGTTCTCTCTTGAGAGCCAAAATTGGCTAAAACCTTAATTTGAAAGCATTTTCCCACCTTCTGTGATGAAAGGTGACTTATAACTCACATTCTGCTGCATTTGAAAAATCTTCTATTTTATGTGTTTAGCTCATTTCTGACTGGGGATACCATATAGCCTGACAGGATTGGAACAAACTCAGAACATTCAGCCACAGAGACATTCTTGGCTTAAAACCATGTGCTCTGCAAACACAAACTGTGTCCAAATATCACATCCTGGCTGCCTGCATCCAGGACCATCTGTTTGGAGGACATGGTGTCAGTTTGAGGGCTTTTAACAGTTTCACTTACGTTATATGCCAAGCAAAGATGCTTTAGTATGGAAGCATATGTGATACTTCCCCCATAGGTATTTTTTCGTGTGTTGCCTCTGATCATCCACAGGGGTAGTGCATGTAGGGTATCCAAGCCTAGTTGGAACAAGTTGGTGGGCATGATGTGAGATTACAGTCGAGTTACACAGCTTGGTTGTATTAGTAGCTGATGTTCTTCATTCCTACAGCTGTACTCACCTTGGCTTCGCTAGGCTGGGAGGTTCATTGCAGTGAGCCAGTAAGGTCAAGATTAAGGATGAGCTAAGCCCAAGTGGAGGTATTTGCTTTTATAAGGAAGTCAGAATGGATCAAAAATTTTGTGTTGTCTTATGCTAATGAAGGTGAAGACTGAACACAAGGCCATCTTTGAACATAAAAAAGGCCTCATTTGAACATAAGAGATTTCAACATGGGTGGTATTTAATATTTGTACAGTTTTTTCTTAGGATAACTTCCAAATTTCTTCTTTTTTTTTTAGGATTATTCATATTTTCTATCATTAATTTTTAATTTTATTTGCTAGTGTTTTTTTCTTTATGGCAATCTAATGCTCTCTGAAGATAGTATCTACTCACTGTTCTCTCTCTTGGATCTGTGCCTCAATATCTAAATTTATTTTCAGAAGGCATAGAAGAGCATTCTTAGCATTTTGGATTTCTCTTTTTATTGTTACCTCCTCAAGACTAGGCAGGCTGCAAAAGGCAGTACCTCTTAATAGAAGGGACATCTTAATGAGTTGTTAAAGATCGGACCTCAAGTAGAAGGAAGGTACTTTGATTCCTTATTCAGGAAAGTATTTTTATTCAATGTAATAGTTAAGATACTTAAGGTCCAGTGATACAAATAGCAGTCACTGTATATTTAGTGAGGAGCATATAGGTAGATGAATTCTTGACTTGAGGTTCTAGAACAATTTCTACTAATGGGATTTGTTTGGAGGGGTAAATGCTGAAGAAAGGGACTTAAATTATTGACCTAAAATGAAATATTTCTTTGGGTAGAAGGATGCAAAGAGTTAATTTTTAAATATTTATTTAACTGAACAGGCATATATTTAGAATTGGATCTAGTAAATGTTTTTAAGATGGTAATGTTTTCATTGTTACAATGAAATGCATATTTTTATGCATTAAAATTATTCATAGGTAATTCTTGGACAGAAGAAGATTTGGGATGAAATATCGGTAACTTTCACTTAGGAATTTTGTTTTGTTGTAGAACTTGTTAATTTTTTAATAGGATTTAAGAACTTGATGAATCCAGAATTCATTTTTACAGAGAAAACCAAAGCATTCCCATTTTACGTCAATTTGAAATTTGTTTTCATCCTTATGGTTTGGCTAAAAAACAAAACAAACAAACGAAAAGAAAATAAAACAAACAGTGAATTAGCTTTCCAGCTCTAGATTTAGGCAGTTGCTTAGGTACTTTCCCAAAGTGAGCCTTTATATATATATACATATATGCATATATATCTCTGTGTGTATCTAAAGATATGTGCATTAGGTTCCCAATACTGAATAATGCTTTTCTGTTAAGTGGATAAAGAAATTGCATTCAAAGAGTGTGTTAATCTTCTTGCATGTGAAGATGATCAACTTTTATTGAAAGATAATTAGTTTTGCTTGATAGCTATGTTAAAATATAAAAAGTTTCTGGAAACCATATTTCAATTCTGTAGCGGTTTATGATGAATGTTCTCTTTGGAAGGTGTATTTTGCAGTTTATGAAGCAAAAAGTTAGAAATCTGAAAAATATTATTTGTCATTTCAGTGGGCCTGTAATATTACAGTTATCATTCTTGTACTCTAGAGAAAGGTACCTTACATTGTTTCAGTTGCTACCTGTTGCAGGTAGCAGTTCAGTGAATAAACTATGGCCTTAGGATGCCACATGTACAGTTTCTTTTCTTCCATTTACCTACCTCTGACTGACAACGTAGTTCCCTTATGAACTGCAGAAATCTAATGAAATAGCACTTAAAATTACTATTTGAATTTGTTACAACTACAGTCCAGGTTGAAGAAAAAGGTTAATGATAATTATTCTGTGCAGAGAAATTAGAGAACTAGATAATATGTTTTAATTCAGATAAAGTGTTCAGGAGAGAACTGCCTGAAGTCCCTCTGAGGATGGATGGTTTTGGTGCTGAAGCAGTCAAGGATCATACAGAATATCTGATGGAAAGAGCAAATGTAATGACCCTTCTGCTTGGAGATAATGTCACATGGAATAATATGAGAAATTTAATGGCATCCTTTAGCAATTTCAGGAAAGTTCTATTTTTGGTCTTCTCACTGTTCTTATCTTTCCCGTACCGGTTTCTGAAATAAAGACTGTATAGGCTATTTCAGGAAATACGTCTTTTCTTCTAACTCAAAGTATGTGTTTCTTCTACTTTTGGCATTCCCCCTTAGTCTTCAAGTTTGTTTTCTGGTTATCACCTCTACAGCATTTAAAACTTTTTGGCATACTGTAATAGAACTTAATGGAAGCTTATTTACATATTCTGGAAGAAAAGATTGAAGATGCCAGATTGTAATTTATTTCCTTATGTAATGTTACCTATTCATAACTTGTCTAACTTTGTAGTATGTTATTCAGCTCAGAAAACCTTTTAAATGTCACATTAATCCAATGTCTATGAGCTAACCTTATGCCTTAGAATACTGCAATTATGTGATCAGATTCATCTTCCTTTACATTGTACTACATTCCTTTGTCTATTTATTCTCCTAGTGGTTGATTAATTGATTCATTTTAAAATATGCACAACTCTTTTTACCTGAAAAATACTGTAATAATTCTGAAAGTATTATAAAGTTTAGATTCATTATACATATAGAGTACCTGGATCTTCTAACACTACTGTCCGTATTCCTAGAAATACCACATTTTTGCAAATTTAGGTGGCTTTTCACTGTCTCTTAATGGAGTGTTAGCTATGCTTGGCCAGTAGAACTTTTTTTTTAAAAAACTAAATATAACTTATTCATAGTTAGAACTATTTCTTTTGCTTCCTAATTATTGCTCCTTAATTCTTAATTCAGTCCACATAAGGTGCATGAGTATTTTTAGTTTTATTTTCATCACTCAAGGGACTTAATAGATGTGGTTAAGCAAGTATTCCAAGTACTAAATGACGATAGTAATGTAGTACTTTCAAATATTCTGAAGATACATTTTTAAAAAACATACCTTCTTTGCTTTTCTTATAGACACATCTTAGTTATCATGACTTTTCTTAAATAGGCAAAATTTTAAAGTACTTACACTATTAGTGTTCCAATTTTTTTCCTTATGTTGAGAATTAATATTTTTCTATAAAGGCAAAATCAAATGATGAAGAACTAATTTACTAAGTGCATGTAAAACTGGAAGTATTTTTCTCTAGTAAGAACTCATCATGGGAACCAGTACTGTGGGCGCACTCTGCTGAAACATCTGCTGGGGAATCTGAGCTACGCTAGGACTCTCCTAAATTAAAGAACTAACCTGCTGTGTCTAGGTTTTCTTTACTGTGTTTATACTGTAAAGTTACTTGTTTGGAAACACCTTCACGAATCATGTTGTCAGTTGGTTTGGCCTAAGGATCTTGCATGAAGACATGCAAATACCTGGACTTCTGCAGGAAACTCTAGACCATCTGAATTTTTCTCCTCTTGGTTCCTAAAGCAGGTCTAAATTCTATTTAATCACAGTGTATGCTAGTCCTTTAACACATCCTTCGTATTTGGGTATACATGAGTGACTTATAGCTTTTCTTTACAAGGCAAACTGGACATGTATAAAGAGGAAGAAAACTAAGGAAATCTCATATCAAAAATATACGTTTGGAAAGTGTTTTTAATTTAAACAAAGAAATGAAATCTGATCTATCTCCATTCTGCCTCATGACTTGCTAATACAAATTTGCCCACTCAGTTCTGAGTGAGTCACATGTGGTGGACAGGGCATGCTCCCTTTGACTTTATCCTTTCATACTTCCCTGCAACTGGAATTTCAAACACACCCTTTTCCTCCGGTCTCCAATTCAAATATGCTGTCACTTTCTTAAAGCAGCCCAATGCCCCTAATGTAAGCATTGAATTAAAAGTGGTTCACATGTTTTTCTTTGTTGCTATATGTATTACTAACATCTTGAGTAAAAGTTAGTGTTGAGGTGCCCAGGCTAATGTTCAGCACATCTGGCCATGTAAGTATCCAGTATAGGCTACTTGGTTTTGCTTCATGTTTTGGAACTGCTTTAATTCAGTTGCATTTCTATACATAGATGTCTCTTTTCTCTGAGAGCTGTGGCAAATTGTGTCTATATTTTTAAATACAAAGCAGAATAGGAATGCAACTTGTAGCATGGTACTTAAAATAAATAGTGAAATCTTTCCCTAAGTACTGATAAAAGTATGACTAATGAACTGCTATCTTTTATCTGCCGAAGAGTTATTAAAAATCTTTCATAAAGCTAAGTTTAGCATTAAAAAAAAAAGCATGCTATTTGTACCAAAGGTACATTTGTAGTGGCAAAAGCTCTATTGCAGAAAGGGTGAGAATAGTCTATGTAGTTTTTTCTTTTGTTTTTACCTCTGTCTCCATCTCTTAAAATAATATCTATGTTAACATTTATTACATTTTTCAAAGCCTCAAGCTGTGACTGTGTAATGTCGTATATAAGACTAATATGCCTTATTTAATCATATCAGTCTTAGCAGGTTCAGAGCCTTACTTTCAATTAAGTATTAAATTCTAAGGGATAAACACCCTCCAATTCGAATAAAAAGTAAAAAATGTAAAAGAGAATACACTTTAAAAAATGTCATTGTTTTTATCTGTGCAGAATTGTTTGCAATTTCATTACATTATTCCTATTAACACTGTAAGGCAGGAAACATGTAAATTACAGACTGGAATAATGTATTTTGTTATTCTCAGGAACAAAGCTAACTCAGACTCCATGTTAAAGAGTTGCATTAAATTCTAGGCACAACCTCTTTAATTATAGCAGTTCCCGTAAATTTGTTCGGGGGAAAGGAATTGCTAAGTAGTTCCAGAAATTCCTGTTTCCCTTTTGTGGAAGAATAATAAGAAGTGTGAATCACAATTTCCACATAATTTAATGAAATCCTTCATTAGTGAGAAATGGCATTTGTATTCCATATTAAATAAATTCTTTGTGTGTGAGAAGTAACTCTCTTAATTTGTTTAAAATTGCTAAGAATCTATTATCTTTATAGGATGAATACTGATTGCTATGCCATTGATATTTTCACAACCAAAATGAAGGTTTCAAACAGCATGCTAAATGAATTGCTGAAAGAGAATATAGCGGTATTTTTCAGTACTACTTTCAATTAAAATGTACTCCTTCTATAATCCCACAGCTGACCAAACAGGAATGTTATTTATAGGAGATGCAATAATACAGGTCAGTAAACATTCTTTTTTTCCCACAGACATTTGTTTCTTACTTACCTTTTTGATTATTTCATTAACTAACTTATACACTGTAAACCATTTTCTCCCTGTCGTATCTATTTTTAGGTTAATGGAATAAATGTAGAAAGTGCTACCCACGAAGAAGTGGTAAGTCATTCCACTTTGATTTTTTTGATCACGTACGGAATATTCTGTGTCCGTACTGTTCTGTCTCTAGCTTTGTCCCATATGACTTTACTCTTTTCTACTATAAAGACATAGTACTATAGTCAGGTTTGTTATATATGTGATTACAAAAAGCTTAATTTTGGCTGTTAGCATTTCTTGTCGTTTTGGCATTCTTACTGTGACTCTTCCTCAAAGTAAGATACATGCACTTGTGGCACAAATGTATCATTCCAAAGTGGAGTCTTCACCGTCATTTTTTTATTATAGTTTTTACATCCTTAGCTAAAATAAGTATTTCAAAGCACAAAATAAGGCAAAAATGCAAAATCCTGGTAGGTTACCTTTGTTCTGTTCAGCAGAGTGCAACTGCTCTTCCCAGAATAGGAACTGTATCAGTTTTATCAATGAGCACACATCTGTGTGTTTGTTTTTTTTTTCCTGTGAACTGTACACTGGGCTACTTGCTGTGAAAATTCAATAGAATGTAAACAAAAAATTAAAAGCCCTTTACAATTTACGAACAAATGTTGAAGGTATGAAAAATATACATTACCATTTTTATGATGCTACTGTAGGTACCGAAATGTCCTTTGGGTGATCACAATTAGTCTTTCAGGGGTTGCAAATGAATTGAACACAGTGCTCCTGTTTCATGTTGAGAATTCTCAAATGTTATGGAAGTACAGATAATAATAACAATAGCATACAACGTTAAACTGTTTCTAAATGCTGGGACAAGAATGGGAGGAATGGAGAAAGCAGCGATGTTACGTGTTTTTAAATTTCATCTTACTCTGTAAGTCATTTTAAGATGCTGTTTATCAGATATTGTGGAATTTTATTTATTAGGAAGCAAGAAATTTGTTTAAACTTTGGCTCTTTTTGATGACATCTATAGGTCTAAGATTCAGTTGCTGTATTCAAGCCTGAGTGCACATATTGGACACATCCAAATTCTTAGCTGGTACTCTCAGAGCTTATAGGACTATAGATAATAAATAACCATAATAAAGAAATCTTGTACCTAATAAGACCATACCCACATACAAGAAAGAGAAGAATGCAAAAAACATAGAAAGATCTCAACTTCAGGCTGGGAGGAGGTTAAGGCACACATCTCTGTATCTTGGTTTTCACGGGAAAACCAGTGTGTGTGGATTGCTGTGCCACACTGAAAAGGCACCTTATCAGTGATTGTATGGCACACTGTGGAATGCAGTCACAGTTTCTGCATAGCTTTGAATCTGGTGATGTTCATTTTAGGGGAATCTTGGAATTGAAGAATGGAATTATTGTTCTAGTATGATATGCTGACTCTTGCTGGTGTGTTTGTTTTCATGGTAATGTTCAAGAAACAGACCAAGGTCTTCCAGTGAGTTTTTTATTTGCTTAAAAGGAAAAGTATTGAAATGTTTTTTATATTGCTTTATAGAATTAAGATGGCAAGGATTTCTTTTGGGAAAATATAAAATAGGGAACTTTCTTCTTCTAAAGAATGCTACTTCTATAGCATATTCAGTGCTTAGATGCCTGTAGCTGAACCTCAAATAAAAAAGCAAGTATCAGTAATTACTCTATATTACCTATCAGAGTTTAGACAAGAGTTAAGCCAGAAGTTGCTGGCTTAATTTCCAGAATATTTTTACTATCACATGTTCTGTAGCAGGCCTGAGATTAATCTCTTAGACTAATGTTCTGGCAGCATTTCTTGCACTTTCCCCTCCACTTCATACTCTACCCCAGTTGGAGAATTACTTCACAGCAACACTCAGACTAATGCATTGAAAAGCATAGAGGATGGGAGATGGCTGGGAACCTGTCAATTTTGGAAGCCACTGGAACAAATCACCAGCTCTTCAGCAGGTGTATCCAAATGGCTCCTAGCAATATCATGTTTCATAGCATCTGTTCCCTGTGCTGCCTACTCTCTGTTCTGTCCTGAATCACCAGGATACCTCAGCCTCATCCTTCTCCCGTACATCACTTCCAACAATTCTACACCATGTAGCCTTCACGTGGTGTAGAGGCCATGGCCTCGGCTGCAGTGATGAATGCTGATTTGGTAATGGATGGCTTCAGCTTTAGCAGCTTCAAGGCTTTTTCTAAGGATTCATACCTAGCCTTATAATTATGAAAATTTTATTGGATTATATTTGACAATGTAGTGGGCATTTGCCATTCTCACTGACTTAAACACAGCAGTCCATAATATCTCTGGGTTTTTTTTCTCTTTATTCTTCCAGTTATTTCATGTGGTTTTGAAATACAGTTTACCACAGTGTTTGGTCTAAACTGAAACAAAACAATTTATTGAATAGTGGCTAGTTTTTAACTGGTTTATTTCATCAGATTGATTGTATGCAGATAAAGCCAGTTCACATTCACTCCATGTGCAGTGCTTTTCCAGTCTGCAGTGCCAGGCAGTGTAGATCAAAATTGTTACCCCTGTTGCCTGTTTATTAGCAGGTATCAGTCAATTCACTGACAACTGTATCTCAGAATAGCATCTGTAGCAACCATAAATGACATGGGCTTTGACAGTCTTATCAGCGATGCAGAAATTACATGTGCCAAGGAAATAAACTTGCTTTTATTACTTGGAGGTGTTCTCTCTAGGTCAAGATAAAGTGCAGCTGCATGATCTTGCAGTCCCTTTCTTGGTGTGGATTTATACCATCAGACCGAATCTCTAGAGTAATTACAGACAATCTCAGTAAAGCACAGTCAGGTCTGTTGTGTGTAGGTGAGCTGCCCTCCTGCTGCTTGTATTGTTATTACACATACAAAACTCTAAACTTCCTGAAAGTTATTCCCCACAAAACAGTAAGTTACATCCCCTAAGGTCTGTTCTTTCAGTACCAAGAAGT
Organism: Tringa tobata; assembly: GCA_033628505.1. NCBI lineage: Eukaryota > Metazoa > Chordata > Aves > Charadriiformes > Scolopacidae > Tringa > Tringa tobata. Next base: position 1,646,393 of record JAHREE010000215.1, read on the forward strand.
GCTCCAGAACTGTTGATGTAACACAGCTGAGCTGCAGTGGTGAGGAATGACAGAGAATGACATGCTCTTTGCCCTGTACATGGGAATTCAACAGAATCATTAGACAGAATCTCCTGCAACAACTGTAGGCCAAATGGCTTCAGGAAGCTGCAGAAGGAAGCCAGATCTCAATGGGCCAAGGGGACAGATCTGCAAAGGGAATTTTCTACTACCACAACCTGCTATCATAATCACAGTGGGGTTAGATAAACATCTCAGTTGGTAGAGGAAGGGTCTGATTCTGTGAGATTTGAGATGAGGTAAGCTACTGCCAAAGTTCCCGAGAGAATGGAAGATGTTTTATTTCTTATCAAAATTATGTTAATGAATTTTATGAAATAATGGTTGAGAATTCTCGTCCAAAATAAAAATCTAATTTGACTTTGATTTTAGAACTGAAAAGAAAGGCTTCGAAAGGAAAGGTCCATTTAATGTCCCTAAGCTTTCAGCTTGTAGGGATCAGTTGTTTGTTAGTAGTTGCTATTTGTAGATAGAACATGTCAGTGATGATGCGCTTGTCTGGTACCTGTCAGAAAGTTAGTATTTCTTATCTCATTTTGTTGGATTACAGAGCCCCAAAGTGTATGCACTTGCACACAAACGTGACACATAAACATCTAAAGTGAAATTTATATTGAATTTAGGAATGTCTGAGCAATCCATTTAATTTTTTACAAAAGGAAGCCTTCAGCTTACATTCTTGAGGGTCCATGGGTCCCTGTGTCTTTTTGTTTGATGATAGTGGATGTGTTTAAACTTTTGGTATGGCACAGATCCAAAACTGCAATAGTGTTTGCCTGAAAAAATGATCGTTTTTCATGTGTAAGGTTTTCAATGTATACAAAATAGGAAATCCCATCCCTAATTTCCATTTAGGGTTCAGACACCACGTAAACTGTCAGCTTTGAGTTTTACATATAATGCAGAAGGTTGAGACACGTAAAAGTGTCGCTGGAGAAGGTTACTGTTACAACGTATTAGGCTATAAATATAGTAGCTTAGTGATTAAGGGTACTTGTCCAGGAAGCGGGAGGTTAAGGATGGAAGACTCATCTAACTTTTAGGAAATCATACCTGCATCTTCTCTCTCTTTAAAGAGTGTGCTATTTTCTAAGTGTGTCAGTCAGGTTAGGTGAGAGGCACTTCAGCCATTCTGTTCAAAAGACACTCAGCAATGAGGCTTGAGTAGGCTCAATTCACACATGTTTTACACTTAAGGCTGTTAACGTCCTACAAAGTACTTAATCAGTGGGAGCCTGTCAAAGGACATTGACTAATTCTTTTGTCTTGCTTTATTTTTTCATCTGGCACCATGATCCTTGCACCTACCTCAAGATGGGAATTCTGAAACACCACCCTCCAATATAGTTTGAATGCAGTTCTGCTTGCAAAAGATGTGGTGAAGACCTCTTTTGTAAATACCTAAGTCAAGATTTCAGATAGTACTGTGTGATCCAAGGGACTAGGCACTGCTGGCTCTGGCTGGGATGGAGTTAATTTTCTTCATAGAGGCCAGTGTGGTGCTGTGTTTCAGTTTGTAACTAAACCAATGTTAATAACACGCCAGTGTTTTCGTGGTTGCCCAGTCCTGCTTGCACACAATCAGGGCTTTCTCTTTGTCCTGCTCTTCCCCCTCTCAATGAGTAGGCTGGGAGGGAGCAAGAATTTGGAAGGGAAATGACACAGCCAGGACAGGTGATCTGAATTGACCAAAGGGATTTTCTATGCCATATAAATCACGCTGAGCAGTAAAAATTGTGGAGAGGGTTTTCTGAGGAAAGCAGCCATTGCTTAGAGACTGTCTGGGCATCGGTCTACTTGTAGGAGGTGGTGAGTGATTGCCTTTGCATCACTTGTTATGTTTTTACCTTTATTTTTGCTTCACTTATTAAACTGTCACTATCTTGTGGGTTACGTGGCTTCTGTTCTTCCTGTTCTCTCCCCTGTCCTGCTGGTGGGGGGATTGAGTGGGCAGCTGTGTGGGGGCTTAGCTGCTGGCTGGGGTAAAACCACCACAGACTACTAAAAGGGATGCTGGTAGCAATGATAGAGATACTGAATTACTTCACTACTGCTAGCCATAGTGATCAGCCATTAAGGGGCAGAAGCAAGTACATGCTTCTTGGGTTTTTTTGGTGTTGGGGTTTTGTTTTTTTCCTATTTTTTTGTCTTTTGGTGTTTTGATATTTATTTATTTATTTTTAATTGTAGCTCTAACAAATGTTTTCAAGAATTTTCTTTGGATTTTTTATTTTATTTTATTTCACAATGGGATGTTTAGATTCCTTAGTGTTTAGAATTTTCCCCTTTTGTTCTTAATTTCTATCATTTTAGAATATCTGCTGGTTCAGCTTTACACCATGTGAGAAGGTTCGCTGAGTAGGCACAAACTCAGATAAGCTGTATGTGGAAGATTATATGAAATTGTTTGTCAGTTTGGCTGACAGGTGTTAAAGGTGTCAAGACCCACCAGGGTAAATACGTGGGAGAGAAAGCTATAATTGTAGGAAATAAGACCAAATTGTTCTGTCTGCTACCTGCTGTCTTCACAACTGGCATTCTGGAGATGCTTATGTAGGTAGCTGGTTTGTCCCATATACAGAGTTTTGTTTCTTGACCCTTGAACTTCCATCAAAGCTAAAAGATAATTCCTCTCTGCAAGCCAAGCAGCTAGCTGGTCTATTAGCAACAAATTCACAACAAATTGGCTTTCCTGTTTTTCTCTTCTGATTATTAGAATTCGCTTTTCTCCACAGTTCTTCAAGCTGCTACTATTACACCTTAGTTCTGGCTTAAGGGTATGGATAGAAACACAAATAACTTGAAATCAGGACTAAGGAAAATCCTGCTTTTAGAGTAGGTAATGCAATAGACTGTGAAAAGTTGCAAATAATTTACTTTCCTTGAAAAATAAGTTTATTTTTAGAAATAGTGTGTTGGTGTGGAGAGACTGTGACTACAGAAAATGTTAATTTGGAGATTAATATGGTTTCTGTATTGCTCATCTGAGTGGAAAATTAATTTTGTTTCCCTGATGGTGAATCAGGTTATCACCCTGGACAACACAGAAGGAACAGTGAACAGTCGGTTCTGCTGAGGGAAGAGAGGGGGGGGTAGCAGAGGGGAAAAGTAATTTGTTTTAAATTCACTATGAAGGGATACCACTTGTTGTCCACTTGGCTGGGGCTTCAGTTTTCAGTATATTCACAATAAACTGTGAAAGAAAATGAAACATGAGCTGACAGTTTGCTGATTCAACAAAATTTTTCAGGTTGGTGAGGATCATAGAATGCTATGGGTTGGAAGGGACCTTAAAGATCACCTAATTCCAACCCCCCTGCCATGGGCAGGGACACCTTCCACTAGACCAAGTTGCTCAAAGACTCATCCAGTCTGTTTGTGAATGCTTCCAGCTATGGGGCATCCACAGCTGCTCTGGGCAACCTGTTCCAGTGTCTCACCACCCTTACAGTAAAGAATGTCTTCATAATATCTCATCTAAACTTATCCTCTTTCAGTTTAAAACCATTACCAGTCGTCCTATTGCTATCCTCCCTGGTAAAGACTGCCTCCCCATCTCTCCTGTAAGCCCCTTTCAGGTACTGGGAGGCCATTATAAGGTCTCTCTGGAGCCTTCTCTTCTCCAGGCTTAACAACCCAAACTGTCTCAGCCTGTCTTCATAGGAGAGGTGCTCCAGCCCTTTGATCATCTTCACCTGAGCAGGTGAAGGATTAAGGATAGCTGTGAAGATGGATAGTAGGACTCAGTGATTTGGTACAGTAGAAAGTCATCTCCTATACAGATGGCAGGACATGTAGGTTGTCCAGATCATCTTTATTCTACGTACCACCTTTTGTGAAGAGTTCTTGTCCACAGTGTTCTCTGCAACAGCATCTGAGGGAAACCCACAGAAATTCCTGCTAAAAGCTACTCCAGCAAATGCTTTCCTGTCTGGTGTTTTGTGGCACAGGCTATGTGCTTCTCTCTCTGTGCTTATGGGGAGAAGGAAGTTAAGATTCAGAAGGATTTTAGTGGGTCCTCAAGGTGAGCACTGCCCTGTGATGAAATACACAAAAAGCGCCTATTTGTATCCACCATAAGCAAAACGTAGATGACATGATGGTGTTTTGTCACTAGAGCTTTTCAAGATTGGAACAGACAGGGTGGCACAAAAGGTTGGGCCAGATGATCTTTTCAGGTCCTTCCCAACCTGAGCTGTTTCATTATTCTATGACTGGTTCCAATGTGAGTTTGGATGAAATGAGTCACGTTTCAAGATAACAATGGTTAGCTAGAAAAGGCAGAAAAGAGGTGCTAAATATATAAAATTAAGAACTAGATGCTACATGATATTTTTTCTTATTACATCCTATTCATATATTTTTGTACTAAATTAGTGTGTTTCACACACGTTTAGTATTTCACACAAATTTTAATCTTACTGGAATTTTCTTCACTGACCCAGGAAAGTACTTAGAAACCTTAGTTTTTGCTTAGGTGTAGTCTCACAGGAGGGAGTCACTAAATAAGCAATATCCATTAAAACAGAAAATCCATTCAATGGGGATTGGTTTAGATTTTCAGAATTTGAAATACTCTTAGCCAATAGTTACCAAGTGGTTTTTCCAGATCTTATATAACTTCAGATGTTTATTGTAATACTGTCTAATGTGTTATTGACATGTCTGGCTGGGAGTGGTAAATTTGTGCTTCAATAGGCTGATTCATTGAGATACAAGGAATAAATCTGAAAATTGCTTATCTTCTTAGAAACAGTGAAATTTTATTTGCATTCATCCCCTATTGCATCATCCATTCTGTGATGGCTATTTTAGAATGAAAGTTCACTGAATGGTTCTCTGGAGTTCATTTACAAGTGGTGGAACATAGAATATGAATTTTAACCATATAATATCAGAAAGAAAAAGGCTGAATAAAAAAAAATTGGAAGATACATACTTAAAAAGGTGTGTAATGCTTACCTGCTCAACAAATATCTCATATAAAATTTTATAAGATAATTAAAAAGCATGGAATTAAAGTGATTAATAAAAATCTTTAAAAGAATTATGAAATAACTTACCAAATTGATGGATGCTTGTGAAGTAAAGAAATTACATTCTTGTGATTTCCTAATTTTATTGTATAGTAATATCTCATAGTCATATTAGTGAATAGATTTTATTGATTTAGAGTGCTATTAAAATCATTAATATACTTCTATCTTTAAACAAATTAAGATATAAATTTACAATGAGAAAACTGCAGTTTTATGTTCTGTAGGCTTAACTACACGTTAATATTGAAATATGTAATTCAGTTATACTTGAGGTTGACATTTGGAGAAGGTAAAAATAAAGTTTTCATTTAATATCTGTAGAGGATTTAATACCTTAGGATTCCTTCCAGAAGTAATCAGGAGTACACAAGTTCAAGAGAAATGCTCGTTCTTTTGTTAGATTGCGCAGCTAGTTGCTACATTAAAATGTATGGATACCCTTACAGACATACACATATTTCGGATCCAAGATTGATGCTGAACTCCAGGTTATTCCTTGAACTTTTAGTTTTTCCCGCAGGAAGCTTCTCAGTTTGAACATGCTCTTTCACTCAACAGAGAAAATGTTATGAAGTCAAAAAGAAATGTTATAATTGAAATCTGACTATTATGAAAAGAGGGTTTGGGCAGTTAAATGAAGGAAAAGACTAACATATTTCTACGTAAAAAGACTGTGTATGATTCATTTCATGGAGACCTGTCTGTATGCTGCCAAGCTGTAGATTCTCAGTACTTTCAGCAATACACTGCATGGTTCACTTTAATGGTCTTTTGTACTACAGTTTTGTAGTTATGTCAACATAGAAAAATATTCCTCTAATATTGGAATGATAATTCTACCAGATCCAGAAGAACCAGTAACTGAGATTTTCTCACATCATGTGTAGATAATCTCTTTCCTTTGAATGTCTTGTAACTGTTTGATTATTTTTTTATTGTCAGCTGCATGGCTCTCCCAGTTTCTCAGTACTTTCCAAAATTTACTTTTAGATTTCTTCATTTTAGTAACTTATTTGTGTTGAGAATTTAAAAAAGATGTTATAAATGGTTTTCATCTAAGTGAAGTTGTGCTTCTGTATTCCCTATCCCTTGCTGCCTCACCTGCACACCCTAACAAAAACAATCTGTTCCTCCCATGATTTATTTTTTTTTAGACAAACTGGAAGAACAGGTGCCTGCTGCTGAAGAGCATTTTAAAAATGAACAGTTACCAAAACAAACAAACAAAAAAAAGAAAACCCAAACAAAAAAAACCCAAAACAACAACAAAAAAAAAGATTGTACACACTTCCTGAAATTGTCTATATACATTACTGCAAAGTTGTAATTACATCTTACTGTGTGAATGCAAGTTTTAAAAAGTATGTGGTATTGCACAGAAACTCAGCAGCTTGTCTTAAATCACCTCAACATCACACTCGGTTTCTGGGAATTGCCATGTGTTCAAGTAATGCAGGTGCAGTAGAGTGGAAATGAGAAATCAATCTCTGTAAAAATTATATTGAACACATAGAGACGTGTATGTTCATTTTTGTGTGGGTGTATGTTTTGTCATGGGAAACCTAAAAAAATATGAAATAGAATAGTCAAAGCAGCCATTGTGCTTACAGAGAGATGACAAACAAGTCTCAGGAAAATGTCAGAGAGGAAAGAAAAGGAAGAGCAGTAGGAAACATGGAAAATCTGTTCCAGTGAGATTTTAAAAAGTACTTTCCCTGATCTCACTCATGACTATTAAATAAAAATAATAAAAAAAAAAAGTAAAACCTTAAAATATGTAATTGACTAACCTAAAGTTAAAGTGGCTTTCCTTCTCATTGATTAATCAAATGAGATTGATTAATCAAAACTTGAGGGGAAATAAAATCAAGGTGCATACTTTCACAACCTTGATATTGCTACTTCCCTTCTCCAGATTCTCTCTGTTCATGAGAGCTGAAGAGAGAGGAAGAGGAAAACGAAGATTTCTCTAGAACAATTTGGCAGGGCTATGCTTTGAAATTACTTAAGGGGATCCATCCTTATGGGTACCCACTGAGTCTCCCTTTATTTTTCAAAGTATTTTAATGTGAAATGCTTTTGATCTTTTGAAGATAGAGCATTTTCTGAATTTTCTTCTTGGATAATTTCACAGTTGTTTCCTCAATAAAAATACAATTAAAAGTAATTGAAAAGAGTACAGGCAAAACCTTTAGCAGATTTTAATTTTTTTACTCTAGCTGATTTCCAACACTGACCTGCATTGTTATTGGATGTTTGGAAAAAAAACCGTAGAAGGTTTTGCCTATCAACTTTTCTATGACCAGTTTCTTTGTATGAAGTATGATTTATTTAGTTTGGAATATTGTCTTCTCAATATGTTGCTGTTGCCATTATTTATTTAAATGGGCAGCTTAGGGCATGGAATAAGGGAGTCCTATCTTGACTGGCCTAGATGTGCTGGTGAAGATTTTGCTTTCTTAACTTCATCTTGGTAGTTCTCAAAGAGTTCTTTTGTCATTGCCTCAGTCAGTCCCAACAGAATGCTTGTCATCTGTTACTGGACAGCAAATGCGTGTTACAATGAGCAGATAGCTACAGAACGTCTTTGTGCTTCAAAGAACTGAAGCACAACTGAAAAATGTGAATGAACCCTTTTATTAGGGAGCATTTATTAATGGGTTTAATGTAGTTGCTTTCATCTGTTAAAACTTACCATGTATTTTAGAAAATTAGCTGCTGCTACGTAGATGGGCAGTAACAGGAGAGAAGAAATAAACATTAATAGCAATAATGCTAATTTTTGACATCAGAGTGCAGAGGGAAGTTCTGCTGTTAATAGTTTTCATATTCTACCTTACACAATTTTTCTGAGCTATTTGGACTTAGTAGAATAGCAGCCCTGTTATCATGACAGTGAGACAAATAATTCACCTTGCTTAGATGAGAAAGATGTGAGTTTAGTTTCATTTCTCCAGGTGCTAATTTGCCATGAGTATTTTGCATCCCATAAAAATAAAGCTACATAAGATCAGCAAATTATAGTACAACTTCAAAATTTTGTGGGATGTACAGCTCAATCTCACTGTTTGCCAGATGCTCTAAGAAATGTGATTATTTCATCACTGACTGCATCTGGCAGCATTCCTTATTAAGTAGCAAGTTATAGTATACTTTTGGTCTCCAGTGTCTTTTATATGCAAATGATAAAACTCACATGCTTTAAAACACATTATTACCATTTAAATTTTCACCCTTGTGCACCCTAAAAGTGCTTTTGTAAAGGGTAGCAAAATTTCAGAGAAAGATTTTTAAAAAATGGAGTAACACATTGTGGTACCTGTGTTAAATGTATACTTAAAAATATTACATGATTTCCGTGAGGTACTTGTGGAAACCTACTTTCTTTCAAGCTCTAAACATGTTAAGAAAGCAGCCACAATTAAGTAGTTCAGATTTCAGTGCTACAATTTCACCCTCCATCTATTTCACAGTCACTTAATTCCTTGGGTTAGAGAAACAGCAGGTACGTAAATGCATTATGAGCATTTACCGTGTACATAATCTTCAAGTACAAAAGCAGAATTACTATAATTAAAACTGATGGAACAATTCAGCTACCTGGTACAAAGGAGCTATAGGAAGAACTAAAGTCTTTGTTAGGCTATGGACACAAAGTGTAGCACTTCTTAGAATAAAGCACATAGAGAGTGCGGCTGGACAGCTGCAATTTTAAGCAGTATTTCCTAAGGGTAAAAGGAGGTAAGATTTTAAAAACTTGTAAAAAACAAAATTAAAAAGATTAAAGTCTGTGTCATTTTAACCCTTTTAATTTATGTTTATTTCATTTATAAATGTTGAAAGACCTACAGATGATTTATAGCAAACTATACTAGCGTCTTTAGTCATAAATAAGGGGGTTCCTACTTCCATCTCCTCCTCCCACTTATATAAAACTGAGCCCCATAGAGGGAGACCAAATATTTAAGCTAAAGGAGAATGTTGCAATGAGAACAAAAGGATATAAACTATCCATGGATAAGTCTAGAGTGTCCTTGAAAGGGCTGGTAGGAAAAGAAGTTACCAGGTTTTAAAACAGGACTTGATAGATTCAGCAACAGTGCTGGATGATGTCCCTTGTTACCCCTGACAAACACTAGGAAGACCTGTCTCCTCTTGCTTCCTTTGGTCCTTACATCCAGTGCACAAATTAAGCCATGTCTTTATTTTTGGTCACTCTGCTGGGTTTCAACTCTGATTGAGCTGGCTTCTCTGAAGCTGTATCTTCTCTTTCTCATTTCTCCCTCCCCTGCCTTCCTTTGCCTATCTAAACAGTGTTTTGTGCTTTTGATGGATTCACTACCTTATATTGGGTGACCCTCAGTATTTCATCAGGGTATAAAGAGCTACGAGTGTGATGTACTCTAGCTCAGTGTTATTAAGAGAACCAAGCTGCAAGCTAATGAAGAGTTAGTCTACACCCTTGTGTTGTTGAATAGATTAATTAAATACGTGTGTTTGTAAAAGATTAGACTTACGATGTTTACATAAGTGAAACTCAGTTATTTTGTACTTTGTAAATTTCCTGAAATGGAAAGGAAAGTGTAAGTTATTTAGAGGACTTACAACCACATAAAATTAACTCATTAATAAAATTGTTGTAGTTCTGATCATAAGGAATATTAACAAACTCCTTTGAGTTCACTGTGTGAACTCTATGTGAGCATTGTTTCTTTTCAAAAGGTCAATGACTTAATGGGACTGTGATCTAAACAAGTGCAGGGGTCTTACAGCTGTCACTAATATTTCTGGCAGGTTTGTTTAGCCACGGAACCGAGGCTGGATAATGGCACCTGCTCTTGTTCCTTATTGTAGATACCAGATGAAACATGTACTCACAGAGCAGGAGGGTATTCATACACTTCAGACGCGATATAAGCTAGCACATTGCTTCAAAACTATTGAAGAATTGGATCAGAAATTCACAAGGTTTTTTGTGATTGTTTTTGCCTAATGTGGTATTAGATGGCAAAAAGTCTAATATAAAAAGGTATAGCCCTGTATTTAAAGAAACGTGGCTTTAGCTGAAATCAGTACTCTGGGGGACGAGAAACTAATTCTTCAGAAGGCTGTAGCATGTTGATAAGATTTTCATGATGTTCCCCTCATCAATTAGAATGATTTTTATTTTTTTTTCCCCAGTGCAGGAAATGTTTAGTGTTGAATAAAGGACTATACTTTGTGGTGACCTGTGCTGAATGAATATTAGCCAGTACAGTAGCCCAATTGCATGGAATCGTGGCTAGGGGTACTGAGATAATATGCAGAAGGTTCAGGTGTGGTACTTTGTCTAACACAAATTTATTTCTGATAGTGTGAATATTGCAAATGATCTGCAGCATTATGGTGGCAGTAGCACTTTCATGCTTGGCAAGCTGATGAAATGAAAGCATTAAAGACTGAAATCAGGTGTACTATTACTATGAAACAGTGCTGAATTTTGTTCGTTGGTATTTCTTTTATCCTATTATGTTCTTCCACACGCTGTAAGAATTTCAGTGTAAAAGAGGAATTTTTTTTATTTTCCAGGTACCCCAGTTCTTTAAGCCTGAAACATATGGATGATTACAAATAAATTTTATGCTTGATCCAAAGTAAAGGGCAACCTGTTGAGCTGATCATAGGTCTAGGACTTCTGTCTTGTACTTCAGCAGTCAATGCATAGACACAAAAAGCAGTTCTCAGTGCTTCTTACGTTTAGTCCTATATTAACTTTGAATGTCTCTATTAGACTAGGAAGACTAAGTACAAAAGGATCATTTTGGAAAAGTTTGTTGCAAGAAAAGAAAGCAGTGCCCAAATTGTCAACAATTTTTAAATCGGAGAATGCAGCCTATAACCTACGGGGTTTGATAACTTCAGAAGCTTCTGGTTTAGCTTTTGCACTCAATAGCACAAGACAGCCTTCATTAAGTATTGTATATCATTCAACTGAAATTACCTTCATTATTGTTTCATGCCATTGCCAGTGGACGATGGCAGAAATTTTCTGACTGGTATCTCTCTCCTCAGAGGCACTTCTAGTCAGATAAAATCCTTCTCTGAGAACTCCGCAAACACTGACAAAGAAAATTGGAACAGTAACAGCTACATGAAAACCTGCATTTAGTCCTTTTAGCTCAATTTGTGCCAACTGGAGTTTGTATAAACACAACCACTTAACTGTCATCTAGAAAGATTTTAAAATATATTTGAAGAATATGAACATGGAGGGTTAGAGTGCTCCAATTTGTTTGATTGAAAAGGCCTGCATTTGAGGTAGAAACGTTTCATTTCTACAGATTCTGATTCCACTTAAATATACGTGTTTCCAGTCACACTCAGTCAGATATGTCTATGTGTATTTGAACTGAAAGTGGAACTTTGATACTATAGTAGGTGTTGCTGACATACCATATATGTCTGTAATTATTTAATAATGTTTCAACCTAAGAATTGGGGGTTTGTTTTCTGGGAATTTGGCTTGTTTTGTCTGTTGTGATTGTTTGATACAATTCTTTCTTTTTACAAGTAATGCATAAGAGTAGATGAGCAATAAAACACGGTGCTCATTCTGAAATTTTGACTTCTGTGGCTTTGAACTCTTTTCAGTTATATCACATTGATAACAGTTGAGACTGATGGGAATTTCTATAGAGGAGTCCTTTTAATGCTCTGATGTTCTTGGAATTTTTTGAAGTATGGCAAAGTTACTTTCTCAGGGATGGATTTTCATGCTTCAGGTAATAGCCTTAAGCAAATTTATTTGAACTTCTATTGCTTCAGGGAACAGCTGATTTGGCCCAGAATGTATTTTCCAATGCACAATGTGTATCAGCATCTTTCATATCGCTGATATTTGTGGTGTTTTGAAGTGAAACACAAACTAGCGTGCAATTAAGTCGAAAGAATAATGTACAAAATAATGAAAAAACCTCTTTAAATAATTTCCTTTTTGTCTATAGTTCCTGGTAATTATATCATACAGGAGTGGTTCTTTTTGCCTGAATTAATTATGAAGCTTTGTGGTTAAAAACATCTTTTACTGTATTTGTAGGCAGAAATGAGAGAAAAGTGCTAATTGAATGAACTAAGAGAAATTACAGTTTAATTTAAATCTGTGAAAATTTCCATAAACTGCGTTTTCTTGACAGGTAGGTAATGTGGAGGGGACATTTTTAAAGTGATAATAAATAGGACTTAGTTTCTCAGAGAACAGTATGTTTTATTTTTGGATTGGAAGATGCAGATTCCTTACAGTTTCAGTGTCCTGACTGGGACGTATATAGCAATTGCTGTTACATATCCACCATGATGGGGGACTCCTCAGATACTCATCCAGCCAAAGGGACTGATTTGCAACATGTGGATAGTAGCAAATCCATGTGAATGTAATAGGAGGAAAAAAAAAAATTAAGCATAAGGAGAAATGGGAAAAACACCAGTCCCTTTTCTGTTTTACTTTTCTGTGTGTTTTGTCTCCAGGTAATACCGTTTCTACCTTTGAATTTATATCTGATTCTTTGACAAACAAAAAACTTTATGGCTTCTCCTACTGTATAGTGCAGTTGTATTATACTTGATAGTTTTTTATATACCTATAGCCATAGAGGGGGTTGTGCATTAAGAAGTTCAACAAGGCCAAGTGCAAGGTCCTGCACCTGGGTCACAGTAATCCCAAGCACAAATACAGGCTCGGCAGAGAATGGCTGGAGAGCAGCCCTGAGAAGGACTTGAGGGTGTTGGTTGATGAGAAGCTCAACATGAGCTGGCAATGTGCACTCACAGCCCAGAAAGCCAACTGTATCCTGGGCTGCATCAAAAGAAGCTTGGCCAGCAGGTTGTGGGAGGTGATTCTGTCCTTCTATTCTGCTCTGGTGAGACCCCACCTGAAGTATTGTGTCCAGCCCCAGGCCTCCAACATTAAGAAGGACATGGACCTATTACAGCAAGTCCAGAGGAGGGCCATAAAGATGATCAGAGGGCTGGAGCACATCTCCTATGAGAGTTGGGGTTGTTCATCCTGCAGAAAAGAATGCTCCAGGGAGACCTTATAATGGCCTTCCAGTACCTCAAGGAGGCCTACAGGAGAGATGGGGAGGGACTCTTTACCAGGGAGTGTAGTGATAGGACCAGGAGGTAGTGGCTTCTAGCTGAAAGAGGGGAGATTTAGATTGGATATGAAGGAGAAATTCTTTACTGTAAGGGTGGTGAGACACTGGAAGAGCTTACCCAGAGACATTGTGGAGAACTCATCCCTGGAGGTGTTCAAGGCCAGGCTGGATGGGGCTTTGATCATACTGGTCTAGTGGGAGGTGTCCCTGCCCATAGCAGGGAGGTTGGAACTCGATCTTTGAGGTCCCTTCCAACCTAAATCATTCTATGATTTTATGAAATCTCATTCATTGAGGTGTAAATTTTACGTATTTCTCAGCATGTAGAAAAGCCACACCCAGTAAGGGTCATCTTTCTCTTTATAGCTATACCCTTGTAGTTAACTTCATTGTGTCTGCACTCTGAGCGTAATTCATTTCACTTTGGAAGTGATCATTAATAGCATCCTTGGTAAATTCAACATTATTCTCTGTATTTCAGCAGAGGGATGATATTAGAATATCTTTATCTATGGGTGGCATCAGTACCAGTGCAGTACTGTGTCATTATTGTTGCTGTGTTGTAGCAATGACAACATTCCAGATGGAAACTACTTCATAAAAACGTTTTTTTACTTCACCACTTTTCTCCCATGCTTTGTCTCATCTTCTTAAATTTTAGTTCATTAAAATAGAGACTATATTATATATTTGTAACATGGCAGGTAAAATAAAATTTCTCAAAAATGTAATAATATAAGAATTCATCTAATGACCAGATAAAAATTGATGGCATGGACAGACTTTCAAAAAAGGAGTGGGTTGACTCATTAGCAATATTATACCAAGTTGTGTAATTCATTATGTGATTTGCTCAATGACTATGAAAGCTACAAATCTCTTCAGGCACATACACAAATATCAAAGAACAGTAATGGTAAAGTAGATAAGTATAAGGAAAAGTTACTTGAGTCATGGTATATAATTACGCAGGATATCTATGATAGATTTCTTTAAAAATCATTTTGGTTCTAATTATAGGATAAGATACCTAAGTGAAAAAGGAAAGACTGGAAAAGAGTTGAAGTCACTGCAGAATTAATAAATTAACTGTCATTTTCCTAGCATATTTTTATGATTTTTTCAGAAAAAAATGCTTGTTTTGGAGTAGCCAATTAAGTATTAAAGAATAGAGTATTGCTCATAGAATACTGCAAAGCTGTGGGAGATAAAAATTAGAAGTATTTGTAGGAAACCACTTCATAGTTGACTAGAGGAAAAGAGACAAGTGTTAAGAAATCATTAGTTCTTGAACTAACTTAATTCTGCTTTTTCAATACTGTTTGCAATCCAATTTTAATTTGATAAACTGTAGTGTAAAACCACTTTGCTTCTGCTGTCACTTTAAAGACTATTAGTACTGTGAGGTCTCTGGTTTTTATGCATCTTCCTTGCCTATTTGTAGACATGAAAGCACGATACCAGATTTTTCAGCTCTACTCATATGGGGTTGAGCTGAAAACTGCTATTTCCAAAGAAACTTCCAAACATGCTTTAGTCTAGGAGGCGTTTTAAGTATTCATTACTGTTGTTGCTTTTTTTTATTCTGAGGGTTTAAGTATTTTTTAAAAGTTCTCTAGATTTCATTGTTTTTTTTACTATTACATGTTACGATCTTTTCCAACCAAAACAATTCTATGATTCTAATTCTCTTCATAGGTTTTACTACAACTTCTTGGTTGTTTGCCTGCTATATTACAGGCTTGTATGTAATCTTCCACCCTGGTACTTGTCAAGCCCCAGACTTGCACTTTCTGTGAATTTCAAGTGTTTTATTTGTGAAAAGCTTGTACTTAAAGATCAGGCATTCGTCAAGAAATTTACTTCCTTTTACCACAGAATTTTTGCTTCAGACTTTTAGTCCAAGTTAGGTGTTCAATCTTAAATTTTCATCTGTGGATGTGAGATAGGATTCATCTCATCTAACTTCAGATGTTTAAGGTTTTTATCCAGATTCTCCTTATTTAGAGATGGACACCTGCGGGTGATGATTCCTTTTTATCCTAAGATCTTTACTGATTTCTAGAAAAAATACTAACTACTTTAGAGTTGAATCTTTTAAATGGCCAAAGTTAAATGATGTGACTTCTGCTCTTGGAATAGATCTTAGCTAAGGGACTGTATGGGTGAATTCATTCATCAGACATGCTTCTTTTCAATTTTAATTGCTGTTGCAGTTCTGATCTATAATAAGACAGAACCTGATTTAAACAGCCAAAACCTTGTCTAAATCTCTGAGCGGTGTGAATATTAATGATCAGCTATGTTTGAAGGGTTAGAGCAAGCCACAGTAAACACAAGGCACCAGAATTTAAAAAGAATCCACATCAGCTCTAAATTCTACCACCAACTTGCCTGCCTGAGTTAGGTATAAATGGTTGTTGGCAGTAAAAATGAGGCAACAGAAGTCGTTTGGCTTTCCTAAAATAAGTGATATTTTTCTCTGCAGACTGTGGACTGTAGTTAGCTAAGTGAGATCTAGAAGCTCCTATTTATATTTTTAACATTCTTTCTGTTCTATTCTTGAGAAATGCATGTGAAAAATACAAGTGTAATAAAACTTGGCTTGATGAGGGCACTTAAAGATATGCAAAATTCACAAATTAGAGCAAGCATGGAAAGCAAGCATTTCTTCTAATGCCTTTTTCTCCTTCGTACATATGAACACACATATACACAGTTAGCTGCAATGAATGTATTTAATCAACTATTTTAAAAAAGCCCACAATTAACACTCGCTTTTACAATTCTCCTTTTCTGTTCCTACTGAAGTAAGGCAACAGTGACTGTTGCTCCAAAGCAAGTGGATTTGTCTTTTTTGGACTTACTGGACTTGTGCAAAAACATCAACATCACAGAGCAGTGCATCATTTAGTGATCTTCCATACTGCTAATACATTCTTGTGAGCACTGAAATTGAGATATTTTTTTTTTTTTTCTTAGTATGTGTGTGGTTCAATACAACCACCTCTTCAGACGCTACCTAATAATACAAAGGAGCTTGAGGAGATTGATACAGTATGAGTATCTTTTAAGGTATTACTGCTTCATAATTTTAAACCAAAACATTATTATTAGAATACTGTCCTTTTCAAAATATAATTTGAAATAAAAATCAACTTGTGTGCTCTGCAGCAGTTTCTAATCTACTGTTTTGTTTTGTTCCATACAATTTCCTGATTCAATTTATCTTCATAATATTGGACTAAGATCTTCTAAAAGTATTTGAGGCAGGATGTTTGTCATGCTGTCTCTTCTCATCTCTTGACAGATGTTGGACACAGTGTTTGTGTGCAAACATTCTTTGCTTAATTAACAGGAAACACAGTTCTTATCCTGTGTTTGAAAGTTTTCTTCAAAATGTATCTGTTAGGATATCTTCCTTGATATTCCAAAGCTGAAGAGTTTACATTTGTGGCATTTCTAAAAAGCCAATTGTGAATAAGAAAATGGGTGCTCAGTATTAATTTTATTTGGTTTATGTTTCCTCTTGTTACATATTTCAGTGCAGTATTGTGATTATATTATAAATATGTTGGTTTTGAAATTATCTATTGGATTTTACAAAATACTGATGTTGGTACACAGCATCATGCTAAAGATGCTAAAGTAATCTTTACTAATATATTTACCACACAATGACAGGTAAAACGGTATCAAAAGATACAGCAGCATTTGGTGACAGGATTTTCTATTTCTTGCCAACTCTGACTTCCTACTACCCTGACATTTATTTTTTGGGAGTACATCAAGCGTCCATTTCCCTTGCTACTATATCACCTTTTTGGCAATGTTGTACCCAGACTGGATTCACTGAACCGAGACTATGTAAATAGCATTGGTGCACTTCTTTCTTTAAGTTTTTGGGGTTTTTTTATTGTTTTGTTTGGTTTTTTAAAAACTGTCTGGACCCTGTGGTGGTGAGTCAGCCATGCTCAGCAGCCAGACCCTCACCCAGCTGCTTTCATTCCCCCTTAAAAGCTCCTTAAGCAGTAGGATGCTATGCCTTTAATTGAATTCTGGTATTTTAATATATGTGTCTATACACATATGTGTGTGTATATGCGTTCCCTTCCAGTTAGCAAGTACTTGCAGATGATGAAGATGGTCACAAAAATCAAGTCGATATTTGAAAGAGAGAAATGTACTTAATACATCACCTGACTGAATCAAACCAAATAGTTAAGGTCTTTATATTAAGATTACTTAAGATGTGTATGCTGTATTAATATATATGTGTCTGTTTATGTGTATGCACACACAATTAATGTATTATGTCTACATAAACACATATTTCCATACTACCGTGTGCTGGTTTTATAAAATCAATTTGTTTGTAAAAGTTCTGTTCAGCTTCAAGTTGCCCACCAAATTATTTATTCAGGTTGTTCCACTGGTCTTGCCTACTCTTAGCCTTTGTTGGTGTGGCTTGACTCTCAAGATATTCTTTATTCCCAGTCAGAAGTGTTCATACTGAGTTTATTATAGATCAACAGAGATGTTGATTTCATTGTAAGTAATGTTCTTTCCGTGACTGGTGGTTCTTTGGTTTAAAGTAGCTGTTATTTGTCACACTGACAGGTACACCTACTGCGAAATGCTGGCGATGAAGTTACCATCACTGTTCAGTACCTCAGGGAAGCTCCATCATTTTTAAAGCTCCCATTAGGTAAGAGGAAATTAATGGATAGGAGTAATTTGTTTTCCTCTTTGCAGTATTCTCATAATAAGATGACAGTGACAGAAATAGGAATTCAATCCTTGAGCTTTTTACAGGAAGGAGTAGAAAATTGTGTGTGTACTTTATTGCTTAATGTATAAGAATCTAATGCATATAGCATGACTTTTTCTGGATAGTTTATTCAAAATAAAAGTGAAAACCTCATTAAAATGCAGTACAATCATTTTATAGAGAAGTTTTCCCTGAATACAATAAAATAATGTTTACAAACATTTGAATCAGACAATCAGGCTGGAAGGTATTTTCAGGACACTTACCAAACAAATGGATAGCATTAATTGTGCATATTTCATAAATTACTTTGATATTGTGATCGTTTTTGTTAGAGAGCAGAATTACAATGTGAGAACTGAACAGCTAAAGAATAGTAAATTGTTTATGAACAGTGCAGATGAGGGAAATTTTTGGTTCTTCTGGATAGCAAATATAAATATTCAAGATACTCACTTAAAATCAATGTTGCAAGTGGAAAAGCGTACATCATATATCAGCTAACTTAATCAGACCAAATAATTTTGCACCAGTTTATTTTACATATGATTCGCTTTCCAAATTAAGCAAAACAGATTTACAGTGAGTCTTGTTTTGGGGATTATGTAAATTGGGCTCAACTATCTGCTTGTTTTTTCTTGATTTCAACAGAATCATAGGTCTCATTGGTCTAACTCTTGTCATTTCATCTAGATTCTTACACCTATTAAAAGCAAACTTGAAGGGCCTCTGCTAAGCTAAACTGTACATTTCATGCTAAAACCATTTCAGTTCTTACTGCATATAATCTCCATTTGAAAATGGAATCTAAATTCAAATAAATTTACCTTTGGAGGTCTTTGTCTGGTCAGTGTTCCTTGTTATGAAACTTCAGGTTTTGTCTTCCTACTTTTCTGTCTAGGTAGTCAGACAGCTATAGATTAATATCTATAATCCCTTGAATAACTGTGTCCAAGCCGAGGCATGATTTTAGTGAGCTAGCATGGTCTTACCAGTAGTTTCTGTGTTGTTGGCCATGTTAATTTGTGGTTCTGACAGTCCTACACGCAATTTTGTCTTATCTTGTTGTGTGACGTTACATACGCACTTGGACTCTTATCATTTGTGGTCAGTTAACGTTGGATCCTTCCCACTGGCTGCAGTCCTTTACAAACTGCTCTAGTATGAGTTATCTCCATGGCCTGAAGTCCTTCAGGAAAAATCTGCTCCAGGGTGCGTCCCCCACAGGCTGCAGCTTCCTTCAAGGCATATCCACCTGCTCCAGCATGGGCTCCCCCATGGACTGCAACGTGGGTATCTGCTTCAACGTGGTTCTCCATGGGCTGCAGGGAAATATCTTCACCGTGGTCTCTCCAAGGGCTGCAGAGGAATCTCCACTCCAAGGCCTGAAGCACCTCCTACCTCTTCTTCTTCACTGACCTTGAGGTTCATACGATTATTTTTCTCACACTTTTTTTCTCCTCTTCTCTCTCTGCTGTTCAGCATTTTGCCCTTTCTTAAATAGTTTCCCAGAGGTGCTACCAGCTTGGCTGCTGGGCTCAGCTGTGCCCTGCAGTGGGTCTGTTGGAATTGGCTGGAACTGGCTGTGTCTGGCCCAGGACAGTCCCTGACCATCTCCCACCCCTGGAGCCATCCCGTCCCCCAAAACCTTGCCACTTACATCCCATACACACTCTGTGTGAGACAGCTGCCACCTTCACAAGGAGTTCGTGCAGGTCCAGGGATATTGGTGCCCCTTTGGTACATTATAGGAGAAAAGAGGAACTTAGCTGATTCCCGCATTGCCTTTCTCACCAGGAGGCACGGCAGCCATTTCTCTCTGTGATGCTGAGATCATGGCAGTACCTCCACAAAGTGCTATTTTTGGCAAGAGAAAGCAATGATTATCAGGGAGACCAAGATCATCTGTCATCTCTGTGTGACCAGGGGCGCATGCAAAACTTCTGTAGGTAAATAGCCTTCCTTGAACGCTTGAACCACAAACTTTCACCTTACAAAAACCTTCATTCTCTTTCAAAGGGCCTGTTTCATGGTCTGTGGCCACCTAGTGCTGTTTGGAGTCTGCCCCCGAATACTGTTGTTCAAGGAAAACCTATTTGGAATAGGGAAGACCGTGCCATTTTAGACAAGCTGTCACAGACTATCAACAAGCACAGCAGAGAGGCAATTCTTTCTTAAATGAAAGAGGCATCTTGGATGCAAACTGGGTGGCTTATTAGAGCTGCCTCCTTTAAGCAGAGCATGAGAAGAATTTGGCAAGCATTATACTACCCTGGCCAGTCCCATGCATGATCCCACGCCCTCAGTCCTATACTATGTGTTCAGCAAAAGGAGTTGCTAAGTATGATCAGACAGCTGAGGAACTTAAGAAGTGACCCGTCTTCTGAACTGAACCTGGACCTCAGGACAGAGCTCACCTGCTCCTCTCCAGGACGTTCTGTTCAGCCATCCAATACAGGCTGAAATCGAGTTCAGTGAGTGAGATGTTCTTTGGTAAGTCACTTGATATAATACTCATTCTTTTGGTGAGGAAATAAGCAAATAAGGTGTAGAAAATTATGGAAAAATAGATCTTGTTTAGGGCCATATGCCGAAGTTAAGGAGAACAGCAGGGAATTCCAGTCATGAAGCATCACACACATAACAGCTAAGTAGCAATTCTACTATCCAATAAAGTACTTCCCAACTCATAATGTAGGACAAAATTTAAGTACATACATGCATAAATCTGAAGCATCTTGGCCTTTCCTAGCATCCCAGAAGACTCAGGCACATGGCTCCCTACCGTCAAGCATTCAGACCGGCTTCTGTGCTGGCAGTTTTAGTACTGTGGAGTGTTCGCTTCAAATGCAACCATACTGTCTCTTCCTGTTAACTAGTGTTATTAATATTTCTTATAGCCACACCATGAGAAGTAGCATCTGCCTACCCTCCTTTTTTCTCATACCTCTTCCATCTCTACGCTATCTTATGCCGTGGCTAGCAAAAGCACAAGATGTCACAGCAGGAAAATATCTTCCTACAGTTCTCACCGCATCTTTCTGCTTGCTTTACCCCTTCATGGATTGTGAGCAACAAATACAAGATTTGGCATGGGTTTAGACATGAATACTGATTAACTGGCACTTAAGGATGAGACAAGGACTGCTTATTTCTCTGTTTGGAGGAGGCCATAACCCAGGGTGGTATGCCAGTATTGATCATTGCCTGTTTCACAAAGACTCTTGGCCCTTACTAGACTATTATGAGACTGTCCATAATAGTAAATTAAATTATGCCAGGAAATATTCTCTGCCACAGGAATTTGATCAGCAGTTTTATAAAATATCGCAGGATGCTTGGCATAATTTTGCATAGGGCAAATACTTCTTTCTCAAAAAACTATTACTCCTGGATTAGAAGTTAGCATGGGCCTGTAGGGTCATTACTGTCTGCTTCATTGGGTTTTCTGGCTCCATGGCTAGGATGATTCCTCATCCCGTGGCCTGTGGTTTGCTCTCAGGTCACTGTCAGCTAGAGAGAGAGTAGATTTATGTTTCTGAAAACCAAAGGAAGGAATTTTTGGGTTTGGGGCTGGATCAGGAAGATATTAGTGGCTATGAGGGTTATTTGTTCTCCTGTTACAGAATAATTATGACATCAGCTCTTGGGTGTTGTCACTAAGGATTCTCTGGAGCTAAGTCCATTACCAGTTCCAGAGTTGAGCAGGGCTTGTAGCACCATTTTAGATAAGATTCACTGCTGCTGGGAAGACTCTTCAGGAGATTTTATGGTAAAACAGGCTCTCTTCAGAATTTTTCTTTTTGAGGGTTATATCAAATTATCAGAATATTTTGAAGTTGCAAAGCTTTCAGTGTAATCAGAAATTACCAGGAGTGTTTTGTTTGATTTTAATTTTGTGGTTGTTCTGGAGTGGGCTTTTTGTCTATGACATAATTAGCAAGTTAGAGAAATGAGATTTTATGCACAAGAGGTCTCCATTATCATTCAGCGATGTTGATAATAAGATAAATTGTTGTAAGGGATAAAGTCTTGCTTACTATTCACTGTACATTGATCTGCTGTCTTGCATTTTGGGAGTTTTCTTTGTCATTTAGAGATTTAGTGTAATTTATTGACTGAAATAAACAACCATCTGTTGATGGGACTCTGAATTGACCAGAACTTTAATAGAGACCTTTCTAGGTTGAGGAAGCTTAAAGCTTTTAAAGTTAAAAATAAAATGTAGGGGTTATTAAAATGAGTAGTAGAATGCCTAACTTTTTAAATTGAAAATTCTCAAGTGATTCTGTCAAAAAGAATATAGAAGGATTTATAAACAACTTCTACCTGTACCACTGGCTTTAGGTTTAGTGTCAGCTAGCTTGGTGATTTCCTGAGTTGCTGCTAGCTCTGCAAAATCTCCTGTGATTCTTACAAAGTTTCTTTCCCTCATCTTGGAGTTCTGCCTGCCTTTTTCCTGCTACCCCTGGGGGTGTCTCAGTCTCTTTTGTGAACTTCAGACTCCTATATCCTTGCTATATCTCTCCTACAGAGATATATATCCTACAGATATATATCCTACAGATATATATATCTACACCTACAGAGTAAGGTGGTTTTTTGTTTGACCGTACTCAGCTATTGCTCAGGTAAAGATCAGGCAAAGATCTCCTTGCCCACATGATCGTTGCTGACCAAGTCTTCTCAAAAGAATAATAATGCCACAGTTGATAATAAGCAAATTAAACAGATGCTGCCTGTCATAGTGTAGGCTTGCATTTCTCATAGGCTGACTGTCTAACTATGATTTGGGTGAGATAGGAGGAGAACTGGGCAATAATGATTGATAGAAATCTCACAACATATCAAATACCTTTTTTTTCTGGCATTGGTACCCATCAGGATGATGTATTGTAGTCATGGAGGGGGGAGTTACCTGTGGCATGTTTTATTTTACATAAACACTTTCTTTTGGTAGTCTTTCTTGAACTAATGTTCCTGAGTTTGGACTGGTACCTAATACATGATTTGGAATCTCATCTACATGGGCAAGGGCTACTGTAGCAGATAGTACAAGATTTACTTTGTGCTAGTGTATTTCATGTCATGTATATCAATATGTGTACATACCATGTTTTGTTCTAAGGAAAGGGAGGAAAGGCTACCTGATTGCTCTAGGGCTGATCCGTGGGGAGGCAAACAGAGCTCCTTAGAGGGATGAAAGCACTGCACCTTCCATGCAGTTGAGCATATACGGAGGAAGCTTCTAAAATGCTGATGTCATGAAGGAGTAGTCGGTGAGTGAGGCAGAATAGTCAGGGAGCAGACTAAAAGACCTATGAAGTTTCTTGCAATCAAGTGGGAGAGGTAGCATAGCCTGAGAGAAACTGTGGAGTTTGTTTGACTCAGGAAACCAAAGGAAGCTGTTGAACTGAAAAGCAAGTCTGGAGGGACGCTGTGGGAGGAGGGAAATTTGCTCCTTAGCCTTTTATTCTTAGCCTTTCCCACACAATGGATGTCAGTTTTCTCTACTTTGAAAAAAAAAATAAATATTCTAAAGTAGTATTTTGTATTATGGTAAAACCTGGATTTAGAGATTTGAAAATACCTGAGTTCATGTATTTTGATATGCTTAAATTGCTGAAGAGGTAGGATAATTCCACTTCAAGAATCTGATTGACTCATGGACCTGTCATAGTTGTCTACTGCCAGAGACAGTGGGAATCCCCAACAGGCAGACTCTTCAGTGGAGAATTCAATGCCAACTTTTTCATTATTTTTATTTTTTAAAATTAGACATTATCTTCTGTCCCAACAAGTCACTGTGTTCATCTATGAGTATGAACATAGATTTTTGTAGTCTACTGTATACATATAGTAGCTACAAAGTGTTGTAGCTGGATAACAAATTTGGCACTTGGGTTGGACCCATACAAGCAAAGCACAGTGGTTCCTTCTACTGACATCATCTAACGCTGTACAGAAAGGACTTAAAATGGAAACATAATGAAACTTCAGAATTCAGTGTATAATTCTGAGACCTTAGCACTGAACTGACAGAGATGTCTTAGAGAGAAAAATGAGCTTTTGTTGAATTAAATTCCATTTTGCTAAATCTTAGCTGATTAGATACATACAAATAGGTAGATACATACAAATAGATAGATACATACAAAATGTATGACTAAGAATGACTTTTTGGCTTTTGTGATGTTAGACTTGACAGACCTATTAATGTGAAATGATTTACAGGCAATTTCAGGTGACTTCTTCAGATGGAAAAATGAGTTTTCANTTTGTTGAATTAAATTCCATTTTGCTAAATCTTAGCTGATTAGATACATACAAATAGATACATACAAAATGTATGACTAAGAATGGCTTTTTGGCTTTTGTGATGTTAGACTTGACAGACGTATTAATGTGAAATGATTTACAGGCAATTTCAGGTGACTTCTTCAGATGGAAAAATGAGTTTTCACTGATTATGAATATAAGGCTGTGAAATCGATTTTATGTGCTTTATTGATAAGACCAACTGCTGTCTGAGAGTAATTGTATATTATTGGTGCTGTATTTTAACATTTACATTTAAGCAAAAATTACACAATGACTTCCTGTTGTTTCCATTCTTGTGTGTTATAAAAGTATTAAGCTTTCCTGAAGTCACTTTAACTAGTAAAGTTGGATCATGATGCTTAACTGCTAAAGGAAGAGTTATCTTGAAGAATAGAACTGTGTAACTTTAACATACTAACATAGTATCAACATTTCAAGATGTCTGTTTGATTTTATTGTCTACTTGAGAATATGCATCATTCTTGAAAGTAATTGGCATTTTGAGACAAAGGTACATCAGTAAAGTGTGCGTATGTGTACAGTTAGTACTTGCCTCAGAATTTCTTATTAGCTTTGTTTATAAATACAATCCATGGTTATACTCTGAAGCGAGACTTTCAACACCCTATAAGAAATTTATTTGTTAAATTAATGGGGTTTGTGCAACTTAATATCTTCCTTGGTTTTGAATATCTTGTTCTCAGTGAAAAAAGGCTTAAACTTGCAGACAGTTAAGCATACAAATAATTCCCATGAGCACAGCCTCTATAAAGTGACATCTAGCTCCTTTTTTTTCTTTCCAGACATAAAGTATAGCATATGGTCAGACACATTTTATTAGCTGTCATTCTAAAAGTACAAGTACTACTTCCGGCCTGGTTTGGTGATTTATATTAAATTTTTTTCCTGTGTTTTACAACTGGAATAGATATTGCCTGATATATACCTATATTTTTAACATAAGCAATTATTTTTCATGGTCTGATTTTCAGGTTCCCCTGGACCATCCAGTGATCACAGCAGCGGAGCTTCATCCCCTCTCTTTGACAGTGGCTTACATTTAAATGGAAACTCAACTAACACTGTAAGTAAATGAATAATAAAAACATAGTGTAAGCTATGTAAGGTCTCTTTCCATTCTGAGTGTCAAAATGCTAGTGTAGGACTACCCTAATCTTGTTGGGCTTCTGTTTGCTTACTTGCTTGCTTGTTTGATTGATTGTTTGATTTTTAAGTGCATACACTGTAAAATCCTGTACGTACAAAGTAGCCAACATGGGGCCCTGGCTGCTGGGTTCTTACTCTGAGGCAACTGAGAAGCTTGTAGGAGTGAGCACAGTAAGATTTAATCATTGTTGAGGCATGAGTTCATGTGAATTTTTGTCATGCTTTATTGACTTTTAGTATTGTACTATTGAATTTAGTCCAGCTAGAGCTGCTGAAATATACGTGGAATTCAGAACATACAGTAAAGTTGAATTATTGGAGCAAACTTTCACGATAGGAAGAAAAGGGAGAAAAAGAAAAAAAAATGGGAATGCAGATTTAGGGGGGGGGAAAGGTCTATTTTTTCAATCCAGAGGATATTCAGTTCTTTTTTTCTGTGGTGAATATCTATGATCGAATAAATGCAGCGTTGTGGAAAAAAAAAATAAAAATTAATTCTTCAGGAAAAATACTAGTTACCAAAGCCAAAGAAGGTAGGATGTCTTAGTAGGGGATCATGTTGCTCTTTTAGAAATGAGGATTGAAGATGTAAATTCCAGCTGTACAAGTACATGGCCCTTCATGCTCAAAAACTGTTTAGCTCCTAACAACTTGCAGCTGTAGTCTTTCGGCTAGATATTAAATTTTACAGGAGTGCCCAGTGAATGGAGCGAAAATTTCTCCTCTTCTCTGCTTTTCCTTTTCTTTCCTACTCAGCCAGAGATGTCGGTGTCTGCTGCTTACTGTACTTCTCCCAAGCTTTGCACTTTTTTGAGCACTGTCCCTCTAAAGTAATCCTTTTCATCTGATAAATATATAAATATATACATATGAGAAATAAATAGAAATATGCTTTTCTGCACTGATGTCTTTGCCTAGTGCTTGGGGCCAAAACTGAGCATAGATACAGAAGGTTTCATGTTTATTTGTTTTTAATTATCCAGATAGTTATTACCTTTAATTACCTTGTATTGTTGTCTTACTAAAGAGCCCCGTTTTGTCCTCAGGGTCCAGCATTCTGCAAATGCCTGTTTACCAGGTGCTCTGCAGACAATCAAAGCCCTTTCTGCAAAGAGCTCACAGTATAAGTAGAGGGCTATAGTCAGATGATTGCCTGTGATTGCATTAGCATGTTTTAGTAAATTAATGCCTATTAAGTGTTAGAATGAGTGTGCCATAATAACTTTCAATAATCATTCTGACTGTACTGTGGGAATTGCACACTTTGAATTCTACGCATTATAAAAACATAAATAAGTGGCTGGAGTTTTGTAGACTTGTAACAGAGTAATTTAGAGTTAGTTTCCAAGGCAGCACACAAAAGACTACATAAGCTTGAAATATAAGTGGAAAAATAGAAAGTAGGAAAAGGGGAATGCTAAGGTACTAGCTTGTTTTCATACAGAACTTAATTTTTATGAAACTTGACAAAGTCATGAGGAGCTATGTATGCACCAGTCACTATGACCTAGAAGTGAAATAAAGCAAAACAATCTACATTTTATCTAGCCTAGTAAAAAAGTCATGATCTTTCTTCATAGGAAACAAAATGAAAAATTGTCAGATTCTTGTGAAATGCAAAAGCAAGGTTCTGAGTATTCTGAGCAGGAATGACTGGCTTTTGAGATGGTCCACTGGGGGTGTAGCATCAAACTTTTATCAAACTAAGCTGTGAGTGTAACTAAGCTGTGATCAGATCTTCAAAAGTGGTTATAAATGTGTTTCGACTACCAGCTAGTGAGTGCTTCTACTTTTTTCGGTTAGATATTTTCATTTTTCCAGTTAAGGGAGAGCAGGACTGACATTTCTTATAATGAAGTTGCCCGTTAAGGCTAAGGATATTAAAATCCTTTTTTAATGTCACCTTGGTAGTGTAGATCTGACTTTGAATATTGCATCTTGTAAGTTTCTGTTGCAGTTGTATGTACCTTCCTAACTGCAGTGAGATCCATGCCATATTAGACAATGCACATATATTTATGACTGGAAATTCTGCTCCAAAAAACATGCAATGTAAAGGAAAGGACGGGAGTGACAAGGTAAAGAATGACTGTTTTGCCGGTTTTATGAAACTGTCGTTCTGCACGTCTGTTCTGAAAAACAAAAATACAGAGACACTTGGGCTAATGCTGTGTTCAGGCTGTAAAATTCACATGGTGCAATAGAATATGTTGTGGTGATACCAGCTTGCATCATATAGACAGTAGTTTAGCCATGTTAACATCAGGCTGCTTCTGCCTGATATGATTACACCATTTTCAGTTCTCATGCTAGCTTGCCTCTGTTAGATATATCTTTGTCACCTCTGCTGTGAAGCATCTGTCATATGTGATGTGATATCATCTGCAGGATTTATATGTACAACCTCCCTATAACATCAGATCAGTTTGCAGTATAGCACTTCAACGGTTCTCTGAAACACAGAGAAATGAGCTGAAGTGCTCTCTTCACGCCTAATTATTTTGTGCTTTGGCACTGTGACAAATACTATAGAGATTGGTAGTGGCAGATACATTCATCTGTATCTTATAAACTATCTTATTAAACACAATGTGAAGTTTCAGAGGGGAACAGAAAACATTCAGAGAAGGTAGTCTCTAGGCTAGTGATTACAGGTTGTTTACCTGAAGGATTCTAACTAGAAAACAATGAAGAAAATTCTGTTGAGGTCTTCCAGATATCCAAATGTCCAGGCCAGCTGTCTGGAGAAACTGGGAGTGGTAAAAAATGATGGGAAATAAAGCAAATTCCTGTTTAAGACAACATTGAATAATATGATAGTTACTTTCCAAAGGGAGAATTTAGTAGGTTTTCTTTTGTTTGAAAATCCACCTTCCCTAAAGTGTCTAAAAGTTCTAATGAGTGAAGTGAGACTAGAATAAATCATGATTTTCTGTATGTTCATGTTATTTAAGAACTCTAATTTAATTTTGATAGCGTAAGTTTAGTTTAGTTGGTTAAATGAACCTAAACAGGAACATAAAATTTTCTAAATAGCTTTAAAATATTTTTTTCTTGATTGCTCTGTTGTTTGAAAGTTTTGCTTTAAAAAAAGACATTGCCTCCTCCATCATCAAGTACAGTTTTAAAATGAAAATATACAGTTGCTGAACTCTTGGTGGGATCAGTAGAATGCTAAATCTTTAATGTCTATGGTAGTCCTGGTTCCAGAGGGTGAGAATGATATGGTTCAATCCCAAATGTGTAAAGGCAAAAAGGGAAGAGGATCCATGAAAAGAGCATGAACACCCTCTTGCTGAGAGTAAAAGCTATTCTGATGGATACTTTAGTGGATTGTGCAACCAGACCATTGGATTGAGACTGAATTGATGCCCTGCATCTGAAAACTTGAATAGCTTTATTTTTCAAATGTTCCTGTTGTGTCTTCCAAGTCAATATAAACACACTATTGATCATTCTTAAGTTTTATTTTATTCTTCATTTTATCATCCTGTATCAAAGAAGAAAAGTTTCAGGATTTCAGGTCAATACCTTTTCTATTAGAACAGTTTAGCATATGATGCCAATAGACTCTGCCAACTCCTGATCTGAAAATCCACGATCTTCTCACTGAATAAGAAAGCAATGTAACTTTAAATTGACTTCCAAGTCACAGTGAATCATTTGGTAATCTACATGCATAAAATGTAATTAATGTAATAAATACAAAAAATAGATCGCTTAGAGGTATACAGCACTAGTTACTCTCATGAAAAGTAATCATAACCATGTCTTATATTTATTTGTTGAAGAGAAAATAGATGAACACAGCTAGCTGCACTTAAATATTTTCAACTGCTGCTGACCTTAGGACCTTTATGAAACAAGATAAACACGCTGCAAATCAGTGTGCTCCTTTTTCTCAATAAGTGACTGTCTCCTTTCCACCTACAGGGGGAAATAATCTGAGTTTTCTGTTTCTGATTGCACCTCTCAGAAATCATAGCAGTAGAAGCTGGAAAAAGCCTATTAAATAATACCTTCCTAGTCCACTAGTATAGAATAGTTAAGGAAAAGGTTTTGATATTGAGTATTGAACTTGTTTAATTTAGATTTAGCTGTTCAGAAGCACTATGTTTTTCTAATTGTGGTGAGAGTTGATTGGGAGTTTCACTATGACATTAATGAACTGAATAAAAGGTATCTTTAAAAGTCTTTTCTTTCAGTTGGGTTGATCCCCACTGTCACTGCTAATCCTCTCAGCAGACTTATTTCTTCTAGTATTTAACATCTGATTGATCAGGTTGGTCATTTCTTCTGCACAGCAATTAAATACTTGTTTAATTTCCCAGTAAAGTTTGTCAGATATCGTTTTAGGATTTTTTTTTGTTTGTTTGTTTGTTTGTTTTTTTTTAACTTAGAGCATTAATAAAAGCTGGTGAAAGGAAAATACAAAGAAAGTCTGCCACTGGAAAAGAAATCAAAGACTAAGAAGCGTCAGATAAAAGAATCTGGCTTTGTTATGTGTCTTTCAGAAAAAAGGTGCAGGAGGATCACAGTGGAACTAATATGCCAAGTAGAAAACAGTAATATGCATTTCTTAGGTGTCTGCTTTCATTTTTTAATTATATGTATTTTTCCCATATACGGCCCTTTCATGTGAATGCATTGCTTCTTAGAGTTCTTACGAATTTGTTCATTTTAGTTTGCAGCAGCAAAAAGAGAATGGCTTAGGATATAAAGCCCGATTTACTAATTTTTTTTTTATAATTTCTGATAGAAATTGGGTCATTTTCTTTATCCTTAAGCATTTCCTTTCTTTTTTTTTTCTTTTTTAATTACACTTGTGATTAAAATATTTTTAGTCCCTTTGCTTACTTGATGGATCATAGGGAGCAATTCATCTGACTGGCCGCCAGGAATCTGCTTTAGGGAGAGTTGTATTGCTCTGTAAGTGGCACCGAGTGCATTGAGGTACCTTTCATTTGCAAAGATAGTCAAAGGAGTTTTGGGGAGTGCTGTTATTTTTTAATGAATGATGCTCTTCTGTTTGGCATGTGATGTTCAGGAGTGCAGAATGAGAGCTGCGGAGGAATTAAATTTATATGTAATTCTTGGACAAAATCATCTCTCTTTTTCCTCTTATTATCTGTTCTCCTGCCAATGATTACAAGGTGGAAAATGGACCACTTCATGTCAGGGTTAGACAGAAGAGAAGTTCAAAATTTGAGACTGTGTTGTGTGACTAAATGAAATTATGACCATTTCTCACCTGTTGCCAACATGATGAACACAAAGAGCAGTCATCTTTCATGTGCATTAGCAGAGAATATCAGAATGCCTTGGTTAGAGGGAAATACATGTGCTGGTATTCATGAAATTTAAGACTAAATGAGGAAGCTCAAGTGTTACAAGACATGAAAGCAAGCTTTTCTCTGTTTTTTTAAACTAGAAAGATCCATCAACTGTTGCCACAAGTTAGTGTTTGATTACTGTGATTACTGTTCTGAATACCAGGCCCTGGTAATGATCAGCATGGAAATAAGAGAGGAATAGAGTGATGACCTGTTTTTAGATTTGGTGTTAGCATAGATGAACTCCAGCACTTCAAGTACATGCTATAAATGGATTACAGTGAAAAATGATAGCAAAATTGAGGCAAAAAGTCTCCCACAAAGTTGCATCCAGTGTCATTCCACAAGTTCCTGCAAAAAATTGGCACTTACTGAACTCCTAGTTAGTGATACAAGCAAGAGTCAAGCCTCAGATTTATCCTGGGGGATGTGCAGACCGTGTACAGTCCAAAGAATTTCCCTAACCTTGAGCTAATTTTTCTAAGCAAGGACAACATGCCCCAGTTGGGGATATGAAAGGCTGCCAAAAGCTGTCTGTAACAGATGAAGTTTGGGTACACTTGTGTTTATGGAGTAACACCATAATAATCTCAACATTATATTTTGTTCTGTTCTTTTCCTTGTATACCTTTAATGTTGGGTTTTGATTTCTGACTTCTGTTATTGTTTCAGAAGAGTCATAATTACTTCCTGCTTTTGTGCTGAGATTTAAAATAGACTACTCTGGCCCCTGGCCCCTGCCCCCAAAGGAAGAATATATCTGGGAAGGTGTTCCAGGCAAGGCTGTTGAGGTTACTCCGGAACCAATTACATAGTAGCCCGAGGGAAACAAATTAAAGAAAAAGGTGCAAGATCCTGTCAAATAGTCTGTATTCTCTAAAAATATCTTAGTCAGGCTTATACTTTATTACATTATTGCTTTTTTAATAAACCAATAACACCTAGCAGCACAGTTCTAATGAAATATTCATTAATAGTTTCATTGTAAATCACTTCTAGAGAAACTTATATAATGGAAAGGTTTGTCATTTGTTCTTCACTGGTAGAACAGTAATCACATTGATTTAAATGCATGGCTACTACAGTGAATAGGGCAGTGTAAATCCCTAACATGTCCTGCTAAACAGACTCTCCATGTAAACAGCACGCATAGGTGCTCAGTGTTTGCAAAATCATCCGGTAATTAAAGAGCATTAAATGTCTTCAAGAGCAATCATTAAATTTCAAAAGCACGCATGCGATGCCGAGTTAGAATTAGAACAGTGTTTCTTTTCACTGATAGAAAGGGAGGGATAGTATCCTTGTTTCACATGCTGTTTCACGGTCTTCCCATTTAATTAAACAACGTCTATCAATTAAAATAATGTAGTATAATTAAAAGTTGCTGCTTTCACTGAATTTTAAAGACATCAAATTACTCGTTCAAATTGTTACTTCGTCTGGAAGAGCTTTTTTCCTGTGTAGAAACCTTTATCTATTAAATGATTTGCTGATGCATACTTTACCAGATAATTACTGTCGTCTTAAAGCTGTCACATCATTGTGCACCTGCATCTAAGAATTCCATTAAAAATAAACAAACACAGACCCTTGGCTGAATTGATGCTGCATCAAAGGAATGCATTTTGATATTGTCATTAAATCCCTCTGAATTCTGAAACAAGTCAAACTCTCTAATTGACTCCTATTTACAGTAGATATCTCAATAAAGTGTTCCTTCAGCTGGGCATCACAAGAGTTTCACTTATGCCTCTACTCCCCACTGAACAGTTGTTAATTGTCTCGTTCAGTAAGTAAGGTAAAATAACACTCTTTTACTGCTAGATGGAGCAGTCTTGTTTTCCCCAACCAGTCTACAGCCTCTGTCTCCTCTCTGTCCCTGGCATATGTATGAGCAAATGCTCAGCCATATATTGGTCAGATCAGTTTGTTGGTCCATTGAAAACTAATCTTGCCTATTTATATATAATATATGTATATACAATATATAGATGTATTTCAGTCACAGACCTGACAAAGCTATAAAGAGAGCTCATCCAATTCACTGTGGGTTGAATGGTTCCTGGTGCTGTTGCAAGAAATTCTATAACTCTCATTCTCTTCCCCCAGAATAACTGTAAGACAGATCTGCCTGCTTTGAAAAGCATGTTATATTAAGGGCTTTCTTTTGATATGCTGTAGTATTTTTTGTAATGGAGTTTTGACAAGATGCACTCCAGTTTGCACCAAAAGATGCAAGAAAGTTAGTATTTACTAATCTAAAAGTTTTTACCAAAATCCATTAAAACTTATTGGCCAATGTTTTCAGTTACAGCTTAAGGAAATGAAGCTATGCCAAGCCATTTTGTAGCATTTCAGAGTTCAAGGACCATCTGGACGATACCTGTAATCATATGATTTCCTTTTAGATAATCCTATGAGGAGCAGAGAGTTATACTCAATGATCCTTATGGATCACTTCCAGCTTGAGATATTATATAATTCTATGATTCTATTATTTCAACCTCAGAGTTGTTTTTACTAGGAAAATATTTCAATACCTAAATATCAAATGTATTAATGTTGCTAGCATTTTCATATATTTATTGTACAGAGAAATATTTTGTATTCTCAGCAATGCTCACCAAAGTAGAAATGGCAAAAATCTGGTTTTGAACCAGTATCAACAAAGACAGTAATCTAGAATTAGTCATGCCTCTTAGATATACATGTGCTTGGTAGAAGTACCAGTTTATGGAACAGGCTCAAGACTTCAATGATACACTTTGATTCTTATTTCATAGAATTTTAAAATCACGGAATCATTTAGGTTGGAGAACCTCCTTAAGATCATTGAGTAACTGTTAACCTAACACTACCAACTCCACCACTGAACGTGTCCCTGAGCACCAGATCTGCATGTCTTTTAAATATCTCCAGTGACTCAATCACTTCCCTGGGCAGCCTGTTCCAGACCTTGACAACCCTTTCAGTGAAGAAATTTTTCCTAATATCCAATCTAAACCTCTCCTGGCAGAACTTGAGGAAATTTCCTCTTGTCCTTTTGCCTGTTACTTGGGAGAAGAGACCAACCTCCGCTTTTCTACAACCTAGTTTCATTTAGGTGTTGCGAGCAAAAACGTCTCCTCTCAGCCTCCTGCTCTCCAAACTAAAGAACCCCAGCAACCTCAGCCACCCCTCATAAGACTTGTTTTCCAAACCCCCCACTGGCTTTGTTGCTCTTCTCTGGACACACTCCAGCACCCCGATGTCTTTCTTGTAATGAGGGTCCCAGAACTGGACACAGTACTCAAGGTGCAGCCTCACCAGTGCCAAGCAGAGAGGAACAATCACTTCCCTAGTCCTGCTGGCCGTACTGTTTCTGATGCAAGCCAAGATGCTCTTGGCCTTCTTGGCCACCTGGGCACAGCTTGTATTCAGCTGGCTGCCAACCAACACCCCCAGGTCCTTTTCTGCCAGGCAGCTCTCCAGCCACTCTTCCCCAAGCCTGTAGCATTGCATGGGGTTGTTGTAACCCAAGTGGAGGACCTGGCACTTAGCCTTGTTGAACCTCATACCATTGACCTCAGCCCATCGATCCAGCCTGTCCAGATCCCTCTGTAGATCCTTCCTACCCTTAAGCAGACCAACACTTGCAACCTGCTTGGTGTCATCTGCAAACTTACTGACAGTGCACTCAATTCCTTCATCCACATCATTGATAAAGATATTAAACAAAACTGTTCCCAGTACTGAGCCCAGGAGGACACCAGTTGTGACCAGCTGACAACTGGATTTAGCTCTGTTCAGGAGTTAAATGGATTTAATATCATATGTGCCATGTGATGGCACTAAAGATGATCTGCCCCATAACCTTCCCCAGCACTGAGGTCAGGCTGTCAGGCCTGGAGTTCCCTAGATCCTCCTTCTAGCCCTTCTTGTAGATGGGGTCACATTTGCTAACCTTTTGTTCCTTCTAGATTGTTACCTTTCAGCCTTCACTGAAATAGCAATTAATTAAATTTATTAATTCATATAAATCAAAGTAAATTCAGTGAAACTTAGGTTTACAAGTGTATATCTTGCCAATCTTCTGAAACCCTCAGACCTGCCATTCAGCAAGTAACTGCAAAAATTAAGGAGTTCTGATAGAAAATCCAACTCTTATAGAACACAAATAAGTCTTTTCTGAAACCATTTGCACTGGTTACGTTTGCAGTCAAAAGCTCAGATATTCTCTCAGAAGTTCTTCTGTCCTCTGTATTTCTCAGTGCTGGTGTCAACAGCAAGGCATTGTGATAGCAAAGAAAAAAAGTAACTTCTTTCAAGGAAAGAAATCATTGATGGTCATTAGTTTAGTCTCATAAGAATAAACTGTACCAGTCATCATTAAAAATTGACAGTCTCAGTCAGCTCTGATCTTTTGCCTGCCTGTCTGTGTTCTTAGTGGAAACTTATTTATAGAGACATGTCTGATTAGTTCTCTCACTTAGTGGAGGATTTTCTGGACTCGTTCTACTTAGGGGAAGACTTCTTGGTTGCCCCATAATGAGTTGTTATATAGTTGTTTAAAATAGCAACAAAGCACTTGCCTACATTGTCCTTCATAGGTCAATGATTGCTAATGCAGAATCAGACCCTCCTCCAGGTCAACAGTACACAGCTGTCCCAGGTGGGTAGTGATTATGTGTCATTACAACCTGATTCTTGTTCAGTGTTCTGTCAAAAATGAGATTTTTGTGTTCAGTCCATTTCTTAATGGACAGGTGTTACAAACAAATTGGTATTAATTGGCAGCATTGTTGGCGGTCTCAGCAGAAAGGCAAAGGTATGAAATGAACCAGAGGATAAAAGCTGTGATTGCAGAGATGATCTCTAAACAGCCAGATTTTTATATGCTTTGGAGGAACGGTGTGGAGAGTTTTCAACATGAGCAGCAGCAGCTATTAAGTAGACAGAAGGCTTGAAGATCAGCCATCTCAGTACACTGAGTCAGACCAAAGGACCATCTAGCCAAACAACTTGTCCCCAGCAGATGCCCTCAAGAGAATACAAGAACAGAGTAAATATAGAGAATTATAGTGTGTATTTCCTGCTCCTCCAATAATTTCTGGCATAGGGGCTTCCTGTGGCAGAGTTTGTTATATACGTATACAATTCTTCTTTGGTTTTACCATACTGTATTTTACCTCTAATTGATACCCTTACTTCTTATATGAAAAGGGCAAGTAAACTACTGTTTCCTGATCCCTTTCTCTGTTGTTTATGCTTTTACATACCTTTATCATACAATTCTTTCAGCTTCTTCTTTTCCAGTCTAATGAATTTTTGGTTTACTTAATTATTTGCATGGAAACTATTCCATACCTTTCAACATCTGCTTTTCCCACAACAGCAAGGTCTTATTTTTGAGTGTTGATTGGCTGCTTATATCTGATTACAATATGGGGAAAGTTAATATTATCTTTCCTCCTGTGCATTACTATACATTTATCTACTGTATTTTTAGCAGTCCTTTTTTCTCTCAGTCATTCAGTATCATCAGCTGCTTCTGCAGCTGTTTGAAGTTTGGTTTTCCTTTTAGCATTCTTTGTTACTTGTGCATAGTAAACTTGGTCAGTGTGATGTTCACCATCTTTTCCAGATCATTAATTAATATGATGAATGGTATATGTAACTGTGGGAGTCGACTGATAGTGCCCCTCCACAGGCAACACTGTTTCTTAACTGCTGGGTTTTGCTTGCTATAGTTTAGCTAATTCTTTAATTGTGTTAAAAACTTTTTGTGAGGGGCAAAAGGTTTTTGGAAACCCAAGTACGCCTTAGCAATTGGTTCTCTCGTATTAATTAACAGTTTTGGTCAACTCTAAAAGATTTGTGAGGTGTGACCTCTGCTTGCAAAAATTGTATTGACTTGCTTCTTCCTCAGTTTGTTATTTTTATCCATGTGTTTAGGGGATATATTAAAGGATTTGTCTCAGATCAAAGTGTTAATAGATTATGGGGCAAACTGAACAAAATGAACTGCTGGTCCTACAATAGTATTTTGTTTCTGTGCAATGGTCTTATGCCCTCTTTTGTCCTTAAGAAGATAAAGAGGGGTTAGTCCAACTTTCTGCTCTACCTTAAACTAGTTTGTATAATATGGCTTAGTAAGAAACAGGCATTTTAAACTTGGACTGGTTTGACACCTTCGTATCCTTTCTCTGTTCCTGGTCGTTAAAGTTCAGATCATGCAGTAGGGTTTCTGCAGGTGTAAGTAGTCCGGAACTGGGGGGAGAATTGCTCTTTCTAGCGTGTTTTTCAAATATCACAGCTTTGAAATTTTCTGGAGAAGCCACCTTTTCTTTAAGAGTTTACATCCCTTGTAACAGATTAGCATTTTGGCAGGAGTATTTCTATAATGTACTATCATAACTTTGAGGTTAATAGATTTTGACCAAGTGGTTTTGTCTATTGTTTCT
Source organism: Tringa tobata (assembly GCA_033628505.1). NCBI lineage: Eukaryota > Metazoa > Chordata > Aves > Charadriiformes > Scolopacidae > Tringa > Tringa tobata. The sequence goes on from JAHREE010000215.1 coordinate 1,683,659, forward strand.
CCTTCAAATCGTGAATCTAATCAATAGCTATGATGTAGATTTTCTAAATTTCTGATCTTCACTTGGCATGGTTTTTTTCTTTATCCTGGTATCCTACTAAAGCATTTGATTGAAGTGTAAGGGGCCAAATGGAAAAATTAAATTGCACGAGTGACCCACTTGTGGGTTTTTTTGCTGAAAAATGCTGTCAAATTGCGTAGAAGATTACTGAATATTCTTATGTAACAGCCTACTAAAAAAAGTACAGTTCACAAGAAAAATACAGGTGTTTATGTTTAAATTCTCTAAATGTTTTCTGTACCTTGAGGGTTGAGAGATGGAAACAACAGGTGAAGGTGTTTCAGGAATTTTTATGTTCCTTTATTTTCTGATTCTTGGATTTAAATTCAGTGATCATATTCAAGCATTTATGTTTGACTGTAATAAGCTACCTTGTTCTTTATTCTTAGGCATTTCAGTTTCCAGACAGGCACGTTAGATTATGTTGATTATTTTCAACTGCAGATTGCATGTGGTTCTGTCAATTATTTTAATTTGTACAGGATTCTAGAATATGCATGACATTCTTCATGATGTAATTATTAAATTTATACTAAGCTTTGGAGACACCTTAGCCTTTGGGGGATAATTCTATGAAATAGAGTTAGTCTGTGGACTTGAGTACGAAATATGCATACTGCAGCAACACCAGGAGATCTCAATCAAATGAAAGCTCGATTGTTCTAGGGATTGCAAATACTTTAAATGAAATTCCTTTCCCTGAAGAGATTGCAGTCTAAAAGATTCTTTAGTGTTACCAAGTCTGGCAATTTCATTACAATTTTTTCATTTACTAGAAAAGTGTCGTTCAGTCACTAACTCTCAGTTGTCCTGTTAGAATGTGAAACTCACTGTTTTGATTTATTTAAAGAGTAAATAGAAAGAACAGCCCTTGTTGGCTGTAAGAAAGAACTTTAGGGGCGGGGGGAATATTAACCCTAAATCCTAACAAGCAAGAAAAAGAGAACAATTCCCAGAGTGCTTTTTATTTTGAGTAAATTTTATGGTTCTTGAATACCTGGGCATAACAGAGCTAATGTTGGGTCATTCTGTGGTTTATCTGCTTTTGTAAGTATACTCAGTGCATATTGACAGCTCATGTAAAAAGAACCAGCTTTCAAATCCCTTCTCTGCTGGAAAGTTCTCTGTACAACCTGAGAAAAATATTTTTTGTTCAGAGACAGAATAAGTGCCTAACTTTGACCTAAATATCAATGACTCTGAATCCTTCTCAGCTGCCTCGCTGTAAGTAGTAGTGCTATCTTTACAAAAGTGTGAAATGCTCAGCTGTCATGGTAGTGTGGAGATACAAGTACCAATACAAACTTTTATCATTTTTATTCCTTCTATGAGAAATCCTAGATTGTTCTATTGTTTATTTAATAAGCATTTTTTTTAGCTCATAATCATGGTCATAAATCTGAATTGGTACACTAAGCAGTGGTTTCCAGCATTTTCTAATATTTTTGTAATTAAATTGATTTTTTGCCTGTAAACACTATTTTGAAATCATTTGCAAACAAAGCTCGTTACTGTCTTCTTTGAAAATTTGGACATAGTTCTGTACTTTCAGTCATTGATACAACGATGTAAACCTCTGAATATTATTTCACTAGGAAAAAACTGCATAATCTGTAAATGTGTAACAACTAAGATATATATCTTTCTGCAGTTTCCTGAATGTTGTAGCGCTACTGGTTCAGTAACAACTTTTAAAATTTCATGAATGTTTTGTTCTTAACTTGTTTCATTCTTGGTGCCTTCATGCAATATTTACTTGTGATACATAAGATGCTAACATATATGAGCAGGCTGAACAGTGTATATAAGCTTTAGGTTAGGTTTGAGTTGACCATTTATCAAAAGCTATATATCCAGGCTAATTTGCATTTGCACACCTTTGATTTAATGTTATTTTCTGTTGTATGCTTTAGTTACGTGAAATGAGTAGATTATAAAATTTTATATTTTCAGCATTCTGAGATCTGGACATCCCTTACTGCTTAGATAATGTCAACAATCTTGCATTTCCAGTAGGAGCACCTGAAGGAAAACTTCAAAGATAAAATTTCAAAATTCATCAGCCTGTATATGGATCATGATAACACAGAAATCTACTATTAAATATTATGGATAAAAGTCAAAATGCACAAATAAGAAACCAATATTCTCTAATGTAGTCTTTACATTTGATATTATTTGTGTCATTTTCTCTGATGATTGTTTGACATGTAGAAGCGTACAGACCAAATTAATTTAAACCGAAAATGTATTTTATGTTACATTTAGAGAAAATTCAGGACATTTATGACTAAAAACTATTTCCTTTTTATTGTCAGATATAAATATAAGCAAAAATATAAATATCTTTAAGGCAATACTGAAATTAAGTCACAAGCATACTATCAAAATAGCGTTCCTTTTTACATGAATGCTTCTTTTTATTTCTCTACTAAATCCTGAGTTTCTTGAATAGTTTTATTGCTATGATTATTCACTTCTGAGACAAGTAGAGCCAGAGATGCATATTCATGTTTTTTCTCTATATTATCTGATAAACTGCACTTACTGATTCTCATTTATTCTGTACAGGCTCCATCATCACCTTCTTCACCCATAGCTAATGAACCAAAATACGAGAAGCGCTGGCTAGACACCTTATCAGTTCCTCTGTCAATGGCTCGAATCTCGAGGTATAAAGCTGGAACAGATAAATTAAGGTTTGTAATCTAAAAGGGGAAGCACTGGGTTAGCTAGCTGTACGTAATATTTTGCTGTGGAGTGTTGGCTATATAAGAATTCTTTGAGTGGAGATATGAAAGTCTCTTCCTATTAAAAGCTATGCAGACCATCTTCTCCTGAGATCAGTGGCATGCACAGTGATTTCCAAAGATGAAGTAAAAACAGACAGTAAATATAGTTCCAACAAATATGTTTCTATAATCTGTTTTATCTTGGGAATTCAGTTGGCATCAGCAACTAGTAGAGAGGTTAAGCTTGGCATTACTTGAATTAATTTCTATGGTACTGCATTTCATTCTGTATCTCTAATAGAATACTTCCACATTCCCAAATTCTAATATTATCAATTAATGCTCCTTTTTCTTTACAAATTATAACACAGTGTACAATCTTCATGACTATGCTGCGTATCATTTTCATATAGAAACTCATATTAACAAAAGATTTCTACAAAGTTCATGGTACAAGATACTGTATTTTTGATTGTAGAATCGTTTTGCATCTCAGACACCGAAGTAATGGTTCATAAAGTAACTATTGAAGAGGATGTCAGAGGTTCTCATCCTGGACTTCAGGACAGATGAAAGTGAAAGGGAAGTTTAGTAAAGCTTCAATAAATAATGTGCTTGAGAAAGGTTTAACACATCCCAGCATGCATCAGCTTTTTTCTGCACACCGCTACGTGTGGTAGGACTGCCTCGATTCTACCAGTAGTTGTAGCCAAGTAGTTCAGAGTTCTCCATGTGTATGAGAACAGGAGCTCATTCACAGTTGTTATTTTTCATTTTCTTTATGAGTTGCCCTATATTTTTTTACTTCCAACTGAAAATATTCTATTCTATTTTATTGTATTCTATTCTTGTTAATAAGGTAATTAGAATATCTGTTGAAGCATCAACTATGCAGTTCACCTGCTACCAGGAGGTACCAGATATTCATGGGTATACCTTACTTGATCTATCCCAGGTTTGTTACCTGTTTTCTGAAAACCATTATTTTTCTAGTAGGACAGTTATGCTGCTTTTAATTGAGAGCAGTTAGTCTCCTAAATCAGGTGGCAATTCTTCTCCCAGACTTGGTATTAAAGCATCACAGGTGAATAATAATAAATTGTCTGGGAAAGTTTTAGGTTCTTCCAGTCTTTATCTGAACTCTTACTTCCATTTTATTTAGTCTCTCATAACTTCCTCCACCCCTTTCTTCCTTCCTACTTCAACTGACCAGTTCATGTTGTCCGACCCTTTCCAGGCCTCCAACCTGTCACAGGCCTCCAACCATTTCAGGCTTAGAAGCTCTCCTGTGAATTAAGTGAACAAATTGGTATGTTCACATTTAGACCAACTCATCATCAACTTATCAATGTTCTTAAATTCAAACGATAAGTGGAAGAAGGAACATTTAAACCTCTGAGTTCAGTTATCAACCTGATAGTTTGAAGCAGTTTCACTCTTATTCTGTGCACACTGTGCATTAGATGGAGCAATCCCAAGAAATTCCCAAAGCAGTAGCGCTTGCATTTTGAGGATTCTCTGAAATGAAACATCTACTGATATTGTACTGGGTCTGGTTGACATGGAGTTAATATTCTTCATAGCAGCCCATATGGTGCTGTGTTTTGGTTTATGAGTAAAACAATGTTAATAACACACTAGTGTTTTGGTTATTGCTGAGCAGTGCTTTCACAACATCAAGAAGCTGGGAGGGGTTACAACCTGGGCAGCTGACCCGAATTGACCAAAGGGTTGGTCCATGCCATGTAACATGTTCAGCAATAAAAACTGAGGAGAGGGGGTAGGGGGGAGCAGCCATTGCCTGGAGACAAGCTGGGCATCATTATGCTCGTAGGAAATGATGAGGTTGCTTTTGCATCACTTGTTTTGTTGTGGATTGGGTTGTTGTTTTTATTCCCTCTTCCCTGTGCTTATCAAACTATCTTTATTTCAACCCAGAAGTTTTCTGACTCTTCTTATTCTCCTTGCTGTCCTGCTGGAGAGGGATGGGGGGTGAGCGGCAGTGTGGATGCTTAGCTGCTGGATCAATGAAGCTTAGTACTTTCAGTCTTGGAAAGACATATTCTCTTGTGAAACATCTCTCTCCCATATACATTTAGTACACACAGCACTCCTTTATTGCTGGTGATTTTTTTCCTTTTTTTAATGAACTCTCAAAAGGAAGATAAAATTTTTTCATAAAGTCTGCCACCATCCCCTGATACTTTAGTTCTACTAAATGCTCCTTGTTTGTTTTGGTAAACTAACAAGAATAGCTGTATGAGCATTGAAGGAATGCCACGTTGAGATTAACTGTGGATGAGTGGTTGGAGGTTGGAGGGGGCTTGGAGCGACCTGGTGTGGTGGGAGGTGTCCCTGCCCAGGGCAGGGGGGTTGGAACTCAATGATCTTTAAGGTCCCTTCCAACCCAAACTGTTCTATGATTCTATGATTCTATGAGGTGTTTCCCGTGTTCTTCCTAAAGGTGTTTATTTTTGACTGGGGGATACCAGGTTGCTCTTCTTCTATTCCCTCCTCCTCTGAAATATAGGTACATATTCTTGCTGGTATCCCACTTGTATCCTTTCTTTTACATTTCCCCATGTTCATATAAACGTAAATGCCAACATTATTTTTTTTTTCAGTAATTGCTCTCTAAAATCAAATGCATGAAATAAAACCTGCAGGCAATCACGAGTATAAATGGTGACATCAGTCTAGATAACAATCCTCCTTTCAGTCATATCTACACATCTTCACTCCCTTTCCAATTTCAGCCATCAATCTGAAGTCATTTGAATGAGTACAGGACAATTCCCCTGAATGTATCATGGATCCTGATGACTAATTTGCTAGTTTTACTGTTCTCTGAATATTAACTTAGAGTCTATCTGCGTATGTTGGTAGACAGCATGCCTGTTTTTCAGTATTAAATCAGCCTGTGAGTCTATATGTCATCCTTGTAACTGTTTGTCTCCCTCATGTTCATTGTCACAGTTCTTCATCATATATTATCCTCTCAGTTATTTCAGTTGGTCTTCAGAAGGTGCACTGGCACCAGAACAGACAGGTTACTTTTTAAGTCTGTGTTGTTGAAGTATTGGAAGTATCTTCTATAGTTTCACGTACATAGCTGTGTGCCTTCTCTTCAGCTAGATGAACTGGATGAAAAGCCTTTTCCCCTGCTTCCTACCAGAATTAAATTCAGAAGTCTGTATTGTTCTTTCCACCAAAATGGTATACATCTCTTTGGCTTTTTGACATTCCCTTCTAACTATGCCAAACATTATGGCTCAGGAAAGGATATTGAAGCCTGTATGATTATTTTGCTGTTTATCCACTCAAAGGTAACGTACACTCTGCTTTGTTCAATCCTCCTTTTCCCTGACAGAAAACCAGCTTTTTAACCTGTGAGATTCTTGCGTGTGGCTACAGCAGACTTAGCATATTTTTTTACTAAAATCAATCATAGACTGATTGTTTTAATATACGCTATTGTATATGGTATGTATAGTGCCTAGAAGTTCATCTCCTCATGCTGTTCTGACATGGTAAGATGCTGTCAGCCAGTCTGGATGGCCCCTCAGACCTTATTCACTTTCCTTCTCCATTATGTTCACGATTGTTTCATATTTTCAACATTTCTTTTCTGGTGGTGTAAATGAGCTCTGACTTTCACATAAACTTAGGAGCAACAAAAACCAAAAAGGTAGTCTGTCGTAAGGTCGATCGGAGTCTGATGTGTTACTGAAGAAGAACTTGTTGTTGCCTTTACTTTAAGAAATATAGAATATGACAGTGTATGGCATGTCAGCAACATGCTCAATATTTTGCTATTTTTCAATTAGAAATATAGCTAGAGTTCTCTGATTGACTGTAGTATTCTTTTAATGTGGTTTAGATCAAATCTAGTCTAATCTAACCAGATTAGCCTATATTACTTTGTTTGTGGTTAAACTCTGCAGTTTAAATTAAATTGAGTATTCCAGTAACTGGCAAAAAGGGCATAGTTTTAGCTCTTGTGTCATGAGATGGCCAGGAGCACCTATATCTGTTTGATTGTTATTCTTTTTTCTTTATAAGAGAAAGGAGTTACCTTTGACTTTTCATCATTTTACTTTTTTTTTTCCTCCCAGAAGTCTTAAGACTAGTGACTTCATGACACAAGAGTATATTTTTCATATATTTTAGATTTTTTCAGCACCATAGATATTAACAGAAGCAAGAGACAATGGGATATATTTTTTTTCCTTCCTTACACATGAAGAAGTATGAATGAAAATACCGTAGAGTGGGACTATGAAGTGTGTTTGTCCATATATAAAAAAAAAAGGCAAAAGAATCCCCCAGAATATTTTAAAGAACAGATAAAAATGTGCTAGATGTCCTTCTCAGCACAGAATCTTTCTGGTTATATCTTTAGAAGATACGAACATGGAAGAGAAACATTGTATTAACTACTGAAATCACCTTTAATTAGTGTATTTCATATTGTTGATATGATTGGAGTCTGAGTATTTCTATGCAGCATGGCAATTAGTCTTCTTGATTAGTTATTAATTCAATAGCTTTTTTTAGTCATTTGCCTTTATAATATAGCACCACTACTTCTGTCATTCTACGTGTTTCACCATCCATCAATGTCATTTTTTTCTGAGATAACGTAATATATACTGTGCTAACGTAATATATACTGTGGGAACTCTGTTCCTATGAATGCTCTTAGTTGCTAGCTTGTAATGGAAACATTTTTTGACTGTTAAGTTGAGGATAGACTAGGTCACTAAATGTGATATAAGTTTAACAGAGAAATAATGAGATCAGCAAGTCACACACAAAGGAATTTGTAGTTCATGGCATAGTTTGGGGTGTTCATATTTCTAAGATAGAAAAGTAAAGATAGTGTAATAGAAGATGGAGAACATAGTTCACTCATTTGTAGTCTTTCATTTTTCCTATGCAATGTCTAAATTCTTATTTGGAAATATGTGTAGATGAGTATTTTTAGTCCTTACAGTAGATGCTTAAAGTACTGTATAGCTATTTTTATTTGCTGTATTGACTGGAGCTTTAAGCATAGGTACAATAGCTATAACCTCTCAAACATTATGAGTTTAGAGACTGAAAAAAAAATTTGCTTTTTTGGAAGATGGAAATTAAATTGAAGAAATGAGTGGACTGGAAGTAATTCAGTAGCTATGAGCCCATGTACCTATGAACCCAATTAGAAAACAACTTAATTAGATTTAGGTGTTCTTTTCTATTTCTTGCTATTCTGGCCATTGCAATTACTACAGAGTACAGTGTTATTTTTTTTTTAAATGGAGTTTTTTGTTCAGTTGTTTTTTTTAATTGGCTCACTTGTTTCTTAACAATCTTTCTGAAGGATTCTATTTTCCATTCTAACATTTCAGTGAGTTAACCATATTCCTTTAATTAGATAAATTGGAAAGTAAGAAATGGAATAAAACATTTTGAGAAAGATATAGGAGTTAAACACAATCTCTCCAAGTTACAAAAAAAACCTGAACGGGTATTTGCTCACGGTTTTCCGTAATGATTATGTTGAAGATGAAGGTAAGAAGAAGAAGTATGTACCTGAAAGTTATCACAATCAAACATATGGAGCCATAGGCTGAGAGAGAGTGGCAGAGGATTTAACATCTGATAAAAGGTAAGATGAAAAAGAAGGTATAGGTTTGGAGGGATATTATTAATAGGGTGCCTTAAGGACAATTTAATGATGCAGAAAACAGTACAGTAATTAAAATCATTGGTGACAGAATCAGCATCATCAGTACTGAAGAGGAGCACAATATGTTATGGAATGATGGAACTACTGGAAACGGGATGCAACACAGTAGTACAAAGTGCAGGGGGATGACATTAAGGATTGTTACTACAACAAAAAAACTCCACGTGAAATAATTTTTCAGGGGAGCCTAGTGGAGCCTTTTGGTAGATGGCAGCAGAGGAAGGCAAAGACTGGGTACAGGAGTCAGGCAGTTACCCAGAGAATAGATCTGAAACACCACTGTCCTGCAGGCTTACAAAGGAGAAATAGATATTTTTGTGTATAGCACAAGAAATACATCCTAGAAGTAAGAGGCATTAAAACCAATATAAAAACACTGCTAAGGCCCCATCTAGGATCTGTGTACAACTCTGGTTATTCAAATTAAACCATAAAATTTTCTGTTGGAATTTTTTTTTGTTTCTTGAAGGATACTGTTGTATCACTTGCTGTTTCTATTTTTAGCTGTAGTGTTTTAGGATTTGGCAACTAGGGTTTCCTTTGGCACTTAAGGAATTTCAACTTTTCTAGTCTGCGTAGATTTGAAAAGTGACATTTGTTTTCAATGGCTTTTAGACCTGATAGCCTTGTAATAAAATTGATATATTTCACTGTGGGCAATGTTTAGTGATTCCCACCATGCATATTGATTTTTGGACTATAGTTACAAAGTATTAAAACTAGCTTGGCATCTGCCTGTATGGGAGTCCTTTCTGTAATCTTTGTTCTAAATTTGTTGATCTTTGGAGCACTTCAGAAATCACTTTATATATTTAGGAATATGATGCACAGGACAATCTATTGTGTTTTTACTACATTATTCAGGTGATATGTGGAACGAATAAGAATATAATAATCAGTGGATTATTTTTTTTTTAATTGTGTTAAGTACCTTTTTTCAAGGACTACCTGAAGACTGCTATGTGTGATTTTCTTTAAAAGCATCATTAAAATAAATGCTTTCAGTAAGTTTGTCACAATTCTGCTCAAGCAGCAAGACATTCTGGAAGTCAGCATCAAGGGATCAGGCAAAAACAGGCTACAGAATATAAACAGAAAGATACCCGAGAAGCAACCAGGCATTTTGCAGATCTGTCCGCAAGGAGAGTCTGATTTACCCTTGGCTAGAATTAGATGCTAAATCAGGGAAAATCAAGGTATAGGCAGGAAACGCAGACTAGGCAGGAGCTAGGCCACACAGTTATAATAAAAGATCAGCACTGAATATTGACTGTTAAAGACTGGGACTGCTTTAGTACCTGTTCCTCATGTGACAAGTGACCTAAAACATTTTTGGCCAGAAATTAGACATACTTTTGGATGCAATAACTTGCAGTCTAAAAGTGTATCAAAAATCAGGGACCTGAAAAACAAGGAAATTTCTTTGTGCTCTAGGGCAATATATTCACATGCTTAAATACATCCCTTTAATTCTGTTCAGAAGCATGAAGCCAAAATAAGGAGAGCGATCCTTATTTGAATCTTCAGCTTCATAATATTTACTTTATAGTTGTAAAATCTATGCTGCAACTAAGTCCACAGGCTAAAATGAAGCACTTCCATTCTTTTCAGGATGCGTGTACTCAGGAACCATTTCTGCTTTTCCTCAAAGGTGATGTGTTGCTCTGGAAAATTGGTGTGACACCTCTTCACTCTTGTTTTTTCTAGTAAATAGCATCCCTTAGAAGACAGAATGGTGAATCACACCATGGCATATTGCCAGCAAGCAGAAGAAAAGGCAAAATAAATCCTGTCCCTCCAAAAAAGATAAACATACTATTACTGTCAGGGAATTGTTCATATTAATATTACCACTGAGTTCAAAGAATTATTACTTTTTGCTTGCTTGTTTCTGGAGAAGTTGAGACTTATTTTGTCTTTTCATCTGCTTGCTGACAACATACTAAATTCTAATCCACCAGGATTAGGTCAGCAAGACTTTACCCCCAGATGTCTTCAATATATGCCTCAGGATAAATAGCCTTGAGTTTCTGCAACTGACCTGCTTTGAACCCAAAATAAGAAAAAAACATATTCTGGAATGATCTGAATGTGTTGAAGTCTGTGATGCTCATTACTTAGTTATCACTGTTATTTTACAAAATATCTATTTGTTCAAGAAATATATATTTTCAAAGGAGTGTTATGGGAAAAAAGGTGGTTTGCATTGTGTTATCAATAATTGTATGATCAAGCTTTATTGCTTTTACCTCTGAATGCAGAAGGTATTTAGTTTTTAAAGAAATCCACTACATTCCTAAGTGTAAGTCAAACACATGGACATTTATTTTTCCCTAACATGTTTGAATTTCATATACAGTATGAATTGGATATTTAAATCCTGTGGAGAACTGAACATCTTGAAGAAGTAATCTTTTGCATGTAACTTAAGTGTAATGACCCTGATGATCTTTGTAGTCATGGCAGAGATTTGTTCTCATAAGGCACAGACGCTCCTTTTGTCAAAAATCTTACAGAGTCTGAATCTGAATTGGTGTTACAGTGGCAGGCAATCTAATAATTATTATCCAAATACAGATTTTGTTAGCCATCTTATTTGTGTCCAAAAAGTCCTAGAGACACCTGTGTATTGTATTAGAGATTGCAGCCATTGACATATCAAATGAGATCTGAAGACACAGTTAAGATAAATATGGTCTTCCTATAAGGGAAACTGTGAAATACAGTTGTGTGATTTTTTTTTTTTTTTTTATTTAAAATTTTAACGTCTCCCGCAAACTTCCATTGTGCTTAAGGAGCAATTAGAAATCAACACGTATCTTTATCATCCTACTGATTAAAATAAGTTGTAAATACTTGCATTAAGACTTTTTAAAAATACAACTGAAGAGTTTTTAACTTTGATAATTATTTTGCCAGTGCATTCAATAAGAACATGAAACCAATCCTGTTTGATTTGCTAATTTATATTTACTAGTATTTTCTTGTACTTCCACAGTAGAAGCATGTGACATGCTCAGAATGCACTCTGATGTAGTGCTGAGGGACATGGCTCAGTGGTAACGTGGCAGTGATAGATTAAGGGTTGGACTTGATGTTCTTCAAGGTCTCTTCCAACCTAGACAATTCTATGATTCTATGAATCTAAAAAGACATGTGCATGTCACTAACTTAAGGCACAGTGATACTCCACCTAAATTATATGGAACTGTTCACATGCTTAAAATCTTCGTGGGATTGGAGTTGAATGGATGACACCATCTCACCTTACTGTAGATATCTAGTAGTCCTTCATCTACGAATTTGCTGAATTCCTGGACTCACCTTGGAGTCAATGAAGAGAGCTAAGGATCTCTAGAGAATGATCCAGCTCATCTATCTTGTGCACTTGCCTGTGATGAAACAGAATAGTCCCTGAGTTTCGCATAACTATAGAAATATTGAATAATGCAGTCTGGAAGTGATCCTGGAATTCACCTAGTCCAGCTCCCTGCTTAAAGCATCTCTAATGAGATCATATTGCTCAGGGCCATCTCTTGTCAATTCCTGAACACTTCCCAGGATGGAGATTCCACAACTTCCCTGGGCAACCTGTGCCAGTATTTGATCACGTTCATGGGGAAAACAAAACAAGAATCTGATGTTGAATTGAAATTTGCCATATTCCACCGTGTGTCTGTTGCCAGTCACCCATGTATTTAGGCAACAGAACTTTATAAGCTTGAATGGGGTAAAATGCATCTCACCCAAATTACTACTAACTGATAATTGTGCTGGAATTATAAAGCACATATTAATAAGTTTACATACATTCCATTCTCCAGCCCTCAGTAGTGACCAGTCCTACTACACATTCTGCACTCAAGAGAGGACAGTAGCCCACTGATTCTGCATATAGCTTTCAGTCACTCAGGCTGCTTCTGTTTTCCGGCAAGACCCTTCCATGTCTTTCTTCCATACAGATAAAGCATGCTGCAACTGTAATTCCTCAGATTTTTCTGTCTGCAGCAAAGCCAAGTGCCTCACACCTGCATCCTACTCTTTTTCTATTTCAGCTGGTGGCATTACCTTTGTTCTTTCTCCTCAAGAATACCAGCATTACCTATTTGTGTCACTTTATGGGGAACAGGATAAGGGTTCTCATTAATGCTAAAACTGTCCCCTCTTCCACTACCCTTTTCTTCTGCATAAGTTATTACAAATCTAATGGAACATAGCCGGGAGCTGTTTCTACTACTACATCAGTTAAGAAAATATCTGTAGAAAAATGTTGTTTGTGTGTTGCTTCAGTTATCTTACTTTGGTACTCCAAGTTTAATACAAAATTAAACAAATTTGCAATACTGAAAGCAAAATGTTGACAAAAAAAACAAAGATGAAATTCAGTCCAACTTTATGTTTAATACTTTGATATTTTTTTAGCTGCATAGTTTCTGCTAATACTCCTATTATATATCAGCAAATTCCAACGTTTTTTTAATGTATGAGGCTATATTTTGTTTACAGTACAAAACTTCATTATTTTTAAACACAGAATTTCAAAGAGATTAAGTAATTCAGGTAATTCTTTTGGGGCAATTTCCATTCAGGTCCACCCATAGCCCACAAAACTTCAGGCTAAATAGAAATTCTAGCAAGAGGGCCATAAAATAATATAAACAAGCCACTGGAAAATACTGTAAGAAAAGCAATAAAAACTGAAGTCAGACATCAAAAAACCGTACAAGCAGGAAGGAAGACAGACATAGGACATAGGAAGATGCAAAGCTGATCCAATCTGTCTGTATCAGCATGGTAGTAAACTTCAGATAAAACAGCTGCTGTCTTACATCTAGATTTTTATTAAGGAAATACAATAAAACATTGAGATAAGTCTATTGGGAAGATGGTTTCACATGCTACAGATACTGAAAATCGCAAAATATCTTTTGCTCAAATTCATAACCTCCAATAAAGTAAAAATTCAGCTTTTCTTATTTCAGATGACATGGAAAATACATTTTCTCTTAGTAAAGTCTTTGGATTTAACACCTCTCTGATAGCTAACTGCTCTGTATGGCAAAACTTCCAGTAGCCATTTTATGCTTTATTGATATTAATTAATATTAATTGTTGAAAAGTGTCAATGTTGGGAAGAGAACTTAAGTCTATCAATACCCATCTGTTACTTTGCTTGCAGGAAACAAAGTTACAGATTGGGAGACTAGTCTGAAAATAAGAAATGAGAGGGTAATTGTCTAAAGGGTAATGTCTAGAATTTAAGAAAAGCAAAGATTCATTTCTGGTTCTAGTTGGAATAGTCAGTACAGTAACAGCAGGGGTAGAAGGGATGATCCTTTTCTATAACTGCATTTTAAAATGGGCTTGCAGCCTCAGAGAAAAAAAAAAAAAAAACAAAACAACTAAAACGTGATCTTATTTTCTGGTAATGAAACGACTTCATAGCATCTTGAGACGTCTCAAACTTATTATTTGGTGTTAAATGGAAAGTTCATCCTTGTCAGCTGACAGGAATAGGTACTTAGTTGTGCCTCTTTAGTTTTGCGGGGTTTTTTTATTTTATTTGTGTTTTCAGGGAATGGAAAAGGGCATGCTATTTAAGCCTCTAGAGTTTATTTTCTTCTGAATTCGTGTTATCTTGGTGCTTGCATTGATTGTTTCAATTAAAACAAAAATGCTTTAGCATTCATTTTAAGCTTTTATTTTTAGTTTCAATGTTTTTTTTACTTGTAGCCTTATATACACAATGTTTTTCAGACCACAGTGTGATACATGTAACAATATATTATGGGATTTATAGAGGAAAACTACTGTACCTGAAGGCAAGAAATAATCATAGTTAAGATGAGTAAGGTTGAGAGGAAAATGGCTGTATTACTAATATGGACTTTGTGGCTTGCTGGCAAATGTTAAGTTTGAAAATCCCTACCTCTTACTTTTCCTATTTCATTTAATTCACTGAACTGTCTGACCACCTCCCACAAATCAGAACCCTTGAATGAGACAGAGCTCCTAGAGAAGGATGTCCTGGTGTCATTCTCCAGGGGCCAAGGAACCAGCTCTGCAGGAAAGGGCTTGGGGTTCCTGGCAGACACCACATTGAGCATGAGTCAGCTGTACGCTCCTTGAGCGATGAAGGGTAACCACACATGGGGGTGCATTAGTAATAATCTTGTCAGCAGATAAAGGAAAGTGATTATTCTCCTCTACTTCGCATTCCTGAAGCCACATCTGAAATATTTGCATCTAAAATAGTGTGTCCAGTTTTGGTCTTCCTGTGGAAAGGAGATTTGTATTTTAAACCAGTTAGTGAGGAGACTGTATGTACTAGAGGACTTGCACGATTCCTCACAACCTATCTGATTCTGTCCAAATATCCTGGTTTGGATTGGAAGTGTTTGGATTTCTAGATGCATTAGTTTGAATCTTGTTATCTGTCTTTTATAACTGATCACCATATTTTAATAAGGTAAAGGACAACAGGAGTTTTAGTGTGTTCTGCACTATTGCCAGCACTACATTTCAAATTATAAAGGATTGGTTAATTTTTATAATGAAAGTTATTGTTTTCTAATCTGATTGCCTGTGCTGCTTGCATTATTTGTTAGCTTAGGAGTTCCTTTCTATGATCTTTCATCAGCCACTTGCATAACTCTGTGCCATTTGGATGAGGCATTCACATTGCATGCCTTTATGTATCTACTGAAGGTGGGTTAGTATCTAGGAACGTTGTGGACTCAGTGGAGAGCATATACTCTTTCTTGGCTCTGTTAAATGATCTGGATTGTCCTATCTGTCTGTCTGAGGATTCTAGCATCTTAGCTTTGATATTTGGGTTTGGTATCTAAGGCATTGTGAATGGCTTCTCTTCATAACACTGAATTAAGTCTGTTTCCATGCTCCACTGTATATCAATGCAGAAGGGATGACATATCATCCTTGTCTCAGTGGGATGTTGAAGAGATCATACCATAAGTCATTCCATTACAGCACTGTTGGGATCTTTGTCAGAGCCTTAGGTAAAAGGAGCAACATGCTTGAGAGGTGATTATTTCCCTCAGTTTACTTGAAGACAATAAAGGGATTTGTTTTGGCCTTTTCTTTCTTTCTGAAGAGGTGAAACATTCACTGAAATGAAAGTGACACAGAATTGTACCATTGCCATCAGGTTTTTGTAGTTAGGATGATAATTCAGTCATGGCAGGAAAACAAGAGAATCAGCCAACATATATTTAAATGTTCAGACCAAGAATGTTATTTTTGCAAACAGCAAGTATAATGCTTTATGACTCTTTTAACAGTAAAGTAGATCAATTAATGTATATATATCTACTAGGATACTTGTTAATATTGTGTGTGATGTGTATTTTATATGACCTTCTTTAGCAAGTATAGAGAGTTCAGTATTCATGTTCACCATCAAACTCCCTACAAATGACATGTTAGGTTAATAACTCTTTCAATAAGTCATGAATGAGTAACTGCCAATTAACCTCTGTGTGTCATTTTGAATGCTTGTGTTGACATATATCATAAATTAAGCAGTAGAAGACTTCAGCTTAGATCAAAGAATCCCTGGAAAACCCAGCAACTTCATAAAGCATTATCCTTGATTCAGTAGTTTGCTTTCTTCTAGGTTAGAACCAAAAAGAAAGCAATAGAGCATACAAGTATAAATGTCTAATTTGTAAATGTAGAAGGTAGCAGTGATATTCTCCAAATTAAATACAAAACCAACATACGTACAATTATTCAAATTATTATATTTGTTTTCCACAATCATATATGACTAAAATCTGTTTCTCATGATGCTCATGCACCTAATTAGTCTATGTAGCTTTCTAAAGGTTAGTTCCTGAAACTATTCTATGTTACCTTCCAAATTTAGACCAATGTACTTTTATGCCACTACTTAATGAACTTTTGTTGCTCCTATTGAAAAATCTCATAGTTAAAAAAGAATACCCCACCAGCATTCAAATGGGGGGGGATTTCAGAGGTACATAAACAGTGCCTAACTTACTGCACATAGTAAGGAAAGTATTGGCATTTGCAGAATAAATTTGTTATAAACACGTAAAAGATGCCTAAAAAAGATAATAAAATGCAATTGCACATTAGTTCTCAGTGCTGCTTTGAGAAAGAGCCCTACATTCAAAAATTATTTAAAGAACCTTCCAAGTACATTTTTCAAATTCCGATGTCATAAAAGAGCTTAAAGGAAACATTGCTTAGAATGTTATGTAGAAAAGTATTGGAATCCGAGAAATTTAAACGAGGGAAGGCGGTTCTTTGCAACTTAATACATTTGTAGTAAATGAAACCAAAATGCAATAAAGAAAATAGTCATTTTGGTTTAAAAAAAATTGTTTGTTAAAACAAGTATAGAGCATACATCCTGAATATGCTACCTTAAGTTCAGTAATTATGAATATAGTACATATACTCAAGGGAAGTACATGATCAGCACATATATATCCTGGTACAGAGAAAGTACTTATTGTATGTGTTGCTCCTGGTACTGCCCATTATTATCCTTCTTTTTGTTGCCTTTGTTTTGATTTGTAAAGTTAAGACTCAAAACTTGTCAAAAGGTATAAAAATCACTTGAACACTGAGAAATACTGGGCAGTTTCAGAAAATTGATGTATCTTCCTTTACGGATATATTTCTTCTTACTGCAGATCTAATGCATTTGAAGTGCTGGCACTCGATGGAGTTGGTACTGGGATACTTCAGTTTTATACAGCCCAGGAGAGTGCTGACTGGCTGAGAGCAATATCAACTAACATCAGTGATTTGACACTTCAAAATGTATGTTACTTTCTGCATATTTTCTTGTCTATGCTATTGTAAAATTATTTCTAATTTTCCAAGGGTAGCAAATAATTCCCATTTAGGATAAAATATATAAAAGGCATGCATATGGGGAGGAAAAGGAGAAAGGAAAAGAGGAGGAAGAGGTTGTTGGATCAATCGAAAGAGGTTTTCAAGACTTGGAGTGTTACTATAGAAGAGAACATAGTAGAAAATCTGAATGCATTTATTATTTTAAAGACTTCTTAAGGCAAAATATTTATTCTTTCTGGTCATTTCACCGAGCTTTAAATATGCCAAATATTTCATTTTGATTATTTTATAATTAAAATGTGCTTGAAATTAGTATTTGTTGATTTTGAAGTAGGCATGTGAAAATTCTGCACCTAGTGAAGTGTGACTTATAGAGGCTTATTGGGAGCCAGTATTTTTACCTTTCTAACTTGTCTAGGAGTTGATTTATTTAAGGTCATATTATTCCATCTTTCTCCCTAAAAGTAAAAACATGCTTATGCTGTTTTAAGTTATTCCTGTAAATTCATAAGTAGCATTTTGCTATTGCAACCAGAAGTATTAAATACTAGAGACACAGAAAATTATTATTTGGACAGCACATTATTATTCCAAGAGAGAACAACTGAAATCTATTGAAGATTCTGGAAAGAATCATAAAGTTAAATAGGGAACTCAATAATGTACAATATTGAAATATATTTGAGTCTTTTTGAAATGGTAGAAATCAATAATGAAAACGTAAGAGTACAGCTGGCCCTAGAAGAGTTGCCTGTGCAGGTTTTTGATTTATTTTTTTTTTCAGATATGTTCAGACTGTAACTTCTTTAATAAATTATGATTTCATAGCATGGCTTTAATTTATACTTTGTACTCTAGGTTCATTGTTGCTTAGTTCATCTGATTATATTGTGTAGAGTTTTTATTGGATTTCAACGTAAATCTTTGGTCAAAACAGATTATAAATTGAATTTATTTTCTGGTCTTCAGAAGTTACTTGGAATCCTGTTTGATCACAATAATTCATTTATTATGTTAATTCCTTTAAAATATTCAATTGCTTAAGCAAAGGCTGAGAAAATCGAACATTTTTGCTTACACATTCTTTATAAGTATTCTCTAGTGATTTTCATCATTTTCAGGGTGTTACTATTTGATAATTTTAAAAAAGCAATGTAAATTTTTCATGAAATTTCAGAGTTCTTTCTGTGTGAATAGCAAAAAGAAGCACATGGTAATATTCTTAGAGCAGTTCCACTTCATAGTTACTAAGCCCAATTGTTTTGTTTTCTAAGAAAATCCACTACATAAAAGCTATTCCAAGGATGTAGGTGAATAAGACAATAAAAAGTGGCTAAAAATGCAAATAGGTTTTATTAGTTGTAGGGTTCTAGTATGCTTTTTCAAATGCACTGTGTACAGTAGCATGTGTCCTGACGTTGTATCTTCACTGCGTTGTGACCTGTCTGCAGCAATATTTTATTATATACTGAGCACTTGTATTGGTCTTCTCCCTTATCTGTCACATTAATGAATCCTGTAAACAAAGTAGTGCCTGGTGTTCATATAAGTGGCTGTTCTGGGGAAGGGTCTGAGAAACAACAGCCATGATAAATTCCCGTGTTTTGTGTTCTTGGTGAGATAGAGTGTAAACTCTTTACAGGTCATATGAGGGGCTTTATGTGCAGTCTGTGGTACACACCTGGAAAGGTCTGGCCAGAGAACTATTTTAATTACTGATCATCAGAACAGGAGATGTAATAGTGAGAATCACTTTTATTGCAAACCATTTTTTAAGACCAGGACTGTGAGGCTGGACTGGATCTAAAGCGTACAGCACAAGAAGGCTGGAGAGCACTCCCTGCCTCTGGACAGCCAGAGGACACAGATTGTTTGACATCCACAGTGCTTAGGGCAAGGCCTTTGCATTAGGCTTCTTGAAAATCTATTTATAATACTTTTTATTACCTTAATACTATCATCTCACAAAATGATTATTTTCTTATCATGCTTCTGAAATTGACATTAGGGAATGGATCTGTAATTCCTCAGAGCTATTTCCTGTTTTGTGCTTCTCCACTTGCATAAAGTATCTTCTTCATTCTCCAGGAGTACCTGAAGATAATCACTGCTGGTTCAGATATTATTTCAGATACTTCCTTATCTATTTACAGGTTAATGTCTTGAGTCCTTTCTGACTCTAAGTTCAATTGCTTCTGCAAATATTTAAACTATTCATTTTTTATTCTGTCCTATACTATCATCTCTGTACATAAATTAATTGCTAGATGTGTGCTCAAAATGGACGTCCTTGCTGATACTGTTGGCATAAAGAATGTCAGCATTCTTACCCAACCCATTACTAAGTATTTAAGTGATACTTTCTACTGTTCACTTTTTACTTCTACACATTTTTAGATTTGGTTTGTGCTGATACTTGTTTCTCGACTTCAGCAACTCTTCCTGCACCTTAGTCATTCTTATTTCATCTGCATCTATTCATTCTACTCTTGTATACATCCTTCGTCATACATGTTTGCATAAGATTTTGAATCATTTCTTTTAGAATTGTAGTTCTTAGATTTCCTGCTAAATATTGTTCTCTTACAGTGCACACTATCTTTCATGTATTGCTTTACCCTAATATACTTCATTTTGCTATCTTACCCTCATACAGTCTCGTTCAGCAATTGACAACTCCGTCAGATCTCCTGCTGATGCCAGAAGACAATCCTAATGTAGGCAGTACAAAAATAGCTCTGCCACAATGTGACACTTCTACTAATGTCAGACTACTTTTTCTTGAAGTACTGAAACATCTAACTTCTATGCAAAGGCAAGCTCTCTGGGGATCAAGTGTAAAGGAGGAGTCATCTTTCAATAGTGAAGATGTGAGAAGTAGTCACTGCATGAGGATGCTACCCCTGGATGTTAGCACATCTAGGAAGTGTTACTTGGTAGATGAGAAATAATGATTCTGGTACTAGCCTGGAGAGAGTTAGTTCTTATAAGGCAGAGGAGCGCAGGGAATACTGCAACATGGAGAAAGATGTAAGGGTATCTTTTCAGCCCTCCTTACAGACACATGCCTTGTATGCTTAGCTCAGAAAATCTCCTAGTAACTGTCAGCTTTATAAGCTGTATGGATTACTTTTTTTCATCAGAACCCTTACCCCAAATTATTTATCACTTTGTTCAGATTCTCGTTTTTCACACACTTTCCTACCAGCATCCTGGTAGAAAAGATCCTTCCCTATCATCATCTTTTGTAATTCAATCCCCAATCTTATCAATGTTCTCTAAAATCTTCGCGTTTGCCTTTCGCAGAAGAAAATAGAGATGAATCAGCATCTCACATTTATTTCTTCATACACCTCTTTTCTCACAGAAGGAGGTACAGTTGAAGAAACTGAGGGGAGAGAGGGAACAGAAACTGGCAGTGAAGCTGCCATGATGAAACAAGAAGCACAGGAAACAACTTGATCTGTGTGTCCTTGTCACTGCTCCTGATCTTAATCTGTTCAGCTAGAGGGTTCTTTGTAGGCTGAAGTGGCAATGCTGTGCTGGAGATGTTTTTTAGGAGAGAGTTCTTTGGAACAATTTATATTTCTTTCTCTCTTTTACAACATTCAGATAGCCAGCTATTAAACATGTGCAGCTTTTCTCATGGATTTTACTTATTTTATTTGAAACATAGCACTGAACATTAATGTAGTCATGATCAGTAAAAGCACCTAAAGGTAATGCTGCCAGATCATTTACATTATAGAGACTTGTTTCTTATATTCATAACTTTCTCAAGTTTTTAATTCTCTCCCCCTCCCTCCCACCCCGATATTCTAATGGTGTTATTTAAAAAAAAAATTTACAAATAAATGAGTAGTTCATAAGCAGGTAAGAGAATGAGTTAAGGTGCAGTTGTTCCTCTTTAAGCATTATTTATGATTTCTATAAATCATTCCAGCAGCTTCATTGGAGGGTGGTAGAAACTTAAAATTTGGCTTCAAAACAGAGTTATTAATCTGGATCATATTTATGCCTTTGACAGCTTTTTTAATTGCATATGTCATATGTGTAATCCTTTTCTTTTACACCTTTATGTACATGTATATTTAACTGATTCTCTGTATCACAGTGGAGTGAAATTTCTGTTTGAATGGGGAAAGACTTATGAAATATGAGCTTTGAACATGCATATAAAAAATGAGGATTGAGGAGGTCTGTCTTTCTTTACACAGCAGAAGGTGGGGTTATGTGTAGATGAAAACACAATCCTTGTGTGTAGGAAGCAGTGTACAAATTTGACTGCCTCAATGATTATACAAACAATTCTATTCCGTGGGTGAAAACACATGATAGTATTTTTTCACTGCTGCTTTTTTTTTTGTTTGTAAACTCAAAAATTTCCATTTTAAACTATGACAGTTCAAATCATGGAGGTTGTAACGGGAAGTCAGTAAGGGTAGGAATCACATCACCTGCATTTAGCCAAGCAACAAGCAGTCATATAGGATCCTCTTACAGACAGGAAAAAAGAAATAGGTGCCTGTCAAGATCCTTCTCTCTTTCTGCTGTCTGGAAAGAGAATATAACTATATTAAATGTATAACTTTTTCTCTTTTTTTTGGCTTGCCAAAGTTGAGTAAGATAAATCCCAGCCTGGAAGGTATTTATAGTCAGATATATGGTTCTGAATCATTTCATCCCTGTTCTATTCCTGCCTCGAATGTACTCATTTAGAACAAAGTCTAGTAATTACAATTGTTTAGTAGATCCTTTTGCAAGTTGCTTGCAGTCTTCGCAGATGCAGGTTTTTGGTTTTAGTTCCCCTGCTGTCTCCAGCTCCCACTGCTGAACTGCAGTGCTGAAAGCTCGTGTGCTGCCAGCAAGGTGTAGCGTATCCGATTTGTATTCCTGTCTCTCTGCACCAGCTGTGGAGACACGTAGAGAACACGGGGTGCCAGGTGGAGTGGAGAGTGCGTACCTCTCTCTCCTCAGCCCCGTGACATAGGGACGTGATGTGACGCAGAAGGGGAGATCTTGCCTCTCCCCACATTTACGTCAGGGCTGCAGCCGTCCCTGCTTTGAATAGGGAATGAATTAAGGCTGTACAGTGAATAGCTGTGGATTCCAAAGCATTCTTCCCTATTACTCTTGCCAGTGGGAAGCTGGACTGGTTATGAGGATGCTGTTCACAATACTCTACCCTCATTCTGCAGAAAAAACGCATGGCCAGCCTCGCATTTTTCCAGGCACATCTGAACACAATGGAATAAAAAGTAGGATAACAAAATTTCTTCCTATCATATAGGGAGCTGAAGTAGTTTGGCTGAACCAAAGTGGAGGCTGAAAGGAGACAGGGTGCCTGGTAGTCCTGTTTATTTGCACTGTTTTATGTTATAACGATCCTATTATTCAGCATGTCTTTGGCCACCTGCAAGGAAATAATATTTTCTGTGTATAACATGGCTTCTGTGTAGTTACTTTGTGTATGTAGTTGTCTCTGAAGCACTGGAGAAAGTTTGGAGCAGGGTGTGATGGTGTTCCTATTGACGTTCAAGTATTCCAGATGTGTATTCATTATGTCCTGCACAAGTGCTCAGGATTAAGCCTGTTACTGAATCAGACTGGTGAGGTTTGTTCCTTCTGCAACACTGGGCATGTCACTCATTTGTTTTATCCTGGTTACAGAGTGGGGTTCTTGAGTTCCCACTGTTTTGTTACTGTTGGGGCCTTGGGAGCACCAAGAAGCCTGGCCACCTCTTCCCCCTCTGAAAGTGCTCCAGGCCACCTCTGGCATGGTGCGGTCAGGCTGCTGTAGGCAGAGCTGTGTGTGAGAGCTGCAGGGAACCTTGCTGTGACCCCACAGCTCTGCTTGGCAGCTGCATGTCAGGTCCATCCTCATCTGTGCTATGGTGCAGGTGCCAGTGCCTGCAAGCTGTGACCTGCCTCTGTCATGGTGATCCCTGTTCCTCCTCCGATGACATGGTGGTGCCCCTCAAAGGGGCTGGCAGGCTCTCCTGGCACTCTACCCAAGCTAGTGGGAGGCCTGGCAGGTGCCCCAGCCTCCCACAGGTCTGGCCACCTCATCCCCAGAGCCTCAGTCAGTTGCAGCTGTCTGACCCACCAGCACACCTGCATCGCTTGACCACACAGTTCAATTCAAATGGGCTGCAAGAGTCAGCATGTGGGGGAGAAGGAGCCGTGATGGCCCATGCTGGGTTAGGATTGAGTAGTGAGTTCATACAGCCCTGAGCCTTGGGACCACCCTCTCTCTGTACAGTCAAGGCTCTTGCTGTCATCCTGTACTCCTCCACAGCGCGTTTTGTCCTAGAGTCATTTTGTTTACGGTCATAGATAATTCAATCTATGCAGAATAATGACTTCTTATTGCCATCTATTAGCTACAAGTGTGTGTGCACTTCATATGCTTTATATATACACACCCGTAGCTTTTATATATGTGCGTACCATTGCACCCCACAGCTATAATTTGCTAAAACCAAGTCGGCAATATCGTCACAGTCATTAGATGTTTATGTTATGGCTAAACAACCAGTAACACAGCCCTGGACAGTCCTGGACAAGTCCAGACAAACCCTGACACATCCTGAGGCCGATGTCATTAACATAACACAAAGCCTGTTGGCTTCTTAGAGGTGTACTGGGTGTTGCTGGGATGAAGGTATCTTTCTTCGTAGCAGCCATGTGGTGTTTTGTATTTGTGGCTAAAACGGTGTTAATAACACACCAGTGCTTTGGCTGATGCTGAACAATGTTTGCACAGCACCAAGTCTTTTTTCTCACTCTGATGCTTTCCCCCCTGGCGAGGGATAGACAAGGAATTGAGAAGGGACACAGCTGCATCAACTGGTCTTAGGGATGCCACCCAGGGGGACTTTGACAGGCTTAAGAGGTGGGCCCGTGTGAATATCATGAAGTTCAACTGGGCCAAGTGCAGGGTCCTGCACATGGGTCGGGGCAACCCCAAGCACATTCTAAGATTCTGTGGTTCTATGGTAATGTTGTGCTCGGCAATAGAAGTGAAATAGCAGACAAAGAAGGTGGAAGTTTGTCTTCCAAGGTGGCTGTTGCTTGGAGACTGGTGGGGCATCAGTCTTCTTGTGGTAGGCAAAGAGCGATTCCCTTTATATTGCTTGTTTTTTTCCTATTCCCTTCACTTATTAACAGTTTCCTGTTCCCTTCACTTATTAAGTTGTTGTCTTGACCCATGAGTTCTCATGCTTTTGCTCCTCCTATTCTCTCACCCTTCCTGCTGGGAGGGAGAAGGGAGTGAGCGACTCTGTAGGTGCTCAGCTGCTGGCCAGAGTCAACCCACCACAACAGGCAATGGCATCATCATATTTACTGAGCTACATGGCTGCGGACATGCTCTGCTTCCAAAGATTATCCACAGATTTGATCTTACAAATCTAGTATTGCCAGGATACAAATGATAGCCCTGGATTTCTTCTGCTCTTTTCCTGTGGCAATTGTAGGTTTTCCTGTGCGTAGCTGTAGCTTTTGGTCCTCTATCACAAGCTTTCCATTTGCTATAAACCAGGCTTTTTGACAACAGTATCCTTTGGAAGTATTCATCAACTGTTTGGAGCTTATATCTTCGCATATGACAGGGCAGTCTGTCTTTCCAGTCATTTAATCTTTTTCTGTCTAGATTCTGTATAGTTATTACACTTACTAATACTGCGCTTTAAAGTTTTTTCGCTGTAGAGAAGGGACTATCTGTCAGGGTTTGTCCACCACTCATCTATGCAAACTATGACTACCAAAGAAAAGCCAAAATCAACAAAACTTTTCATTATCTGAACAGAGAGGAAAAAGAAAGATATGTGACTTTATCTTGAAGAATAAACTAAAAGCAAAGCCTAAACAATATTCTCTTCATCTTTAAATGTATCTTACACTCTATGGCCTTCATTTCACAAGTACTTAATCTCATGCCTCATTTATAGATCTGCCTAAGCAATTGCTTAACTGAGACCTAAGTGAGGTGTTTACAGTACAGTATAATATTTCCACTCAAGGTGGCAAAGTTAAATTCATAAATGCAAATATTTATGAAGGATTTAATGAAAACTGATAAAAGGCTTTCTGTCATTTGAGTCCTTGGTTTTGTAAATTTAGTATAATAGTAAAAACCTATTATTTATGTACTGAATGATTGAATTTCTTATAAATATAATTTGGAAGAATAAATACAATATTCAATAACTAAGTCAATGCTAATTGTATCGCAGAAACTCTTCAGCCTATTCATAACTCTGTGTATTCTTCTATCTTTCATAGATGAAAATGGCAAATAAATGCTGTTCTCCTTCAGACCAGGTAAGACTTCTATTATATTATCCAATTTTTTACATTCTTGTCATTGCATTAAGTTGCAAAATTTGTAAAGCTTACATACATACATTTCGTCATTTTTAAAATTCTAAAACTAATTTTCAAATTATGAAATTAATTACTTAATGCAGCAGATTCTTACTAATCCACAGTAACAAGTAGGATCCTCCACTGTAGACCTGAAAAGTGGATTTGATGGAGCCATGAAATAAATGAGAGGGAGACAATGGAACTCACACCCAGGTCTTGGAAAGCATAGAGTATGTTTGCATGCAATATTGCAACAGTGAGTCTGACAAATTAATTCTGTATTTACATCACATATGGTGCACAGGTAGCCAAGGAGTGTATTACAAATCCAAACTGTTTTCCATTTCTCATGCTGTGCAGAATATGTTTGCTATGACTGTTTGGGACTTTGGGAGCTCAGGAGCCTGTTGATATATTTCTTCTGCTCCAACTAGCCAAATGTCCTGAAGACCCAGAAGAATTTACTGCATTGGAAAGTATTCTTACTTCTTGTAGTATTGCAAACAGTTTTTTTATTTGCTATGTAAAATACAATGGTAGCATCTTCCAGGCTAATTCTATAATTCTGGGAAGTACTTTGAGGCTTGTATTGTGAAAGACATTAGTTTCACATACGTGTGCTTTCATTGCATCAGTGTGGCATTGAGTCGATACTCAGGAACAATGAGCCCGGTTTCCAAAAACAATATGTGTGTAGATTACAAAAGTGAAAATTAGGCCAGATGTCTTTTATACTGTTTTACTGCAGAAATTTATTATGGAGTTTTATTACAGAATTCAAAGGCTGAGTTAAAATTTTTTTATCTAAGGCTCAAATAAATATTTATTAGTTTGACAACTTGTATATTCCTTCATATGTCACCGTTTCATCATCGTATTTGTAAAATCTGCTTGGACATTTAAAGACTCCTCTAGAAGTTATTAAAAATATTTAACCATTGACATTTTCTTACACAGGAAACTGTTTTCTTATTTTTGGATCAGTACTTCGGGGGGGGGGAACCAACACCTCAGAAACCACTACAGACTTTAATTCTATGTATAGTAGATAATCAAGTTACCATCAAACCCTAAATAAATACCTTTTTTGTTTAAGAAGAGAGCATTTATTTACTCTCTCTGCTATGGCTTTTAATTATTAATTAAACTGATATGAAAAACAGGTGACTGAAAACCATATGAAAAGGTATTGAATTTGGATATCTTTTGATGGATGAACTCTCTACTACAGGTCCTTTAGTAACTATTCAAAGTTTATTCATATCAGTTCGTGCACACATAATGGGTTTAGTTGAAAAAAGGAAGACATATTCTTCCTCAATTTTTAAAAATATTGGGGACAGTCATACAACCTGTCACTAAATACCTAACTTTATTTCCTAAATAATCAGTCTCCATAAACTGTCTAAATAATCAGTGCAGAAAATTATTCTGTTTCAGAGAGTTGTTCAAATGTGGAACTTGATATTCATGCTTTAAATCATCCTTTACAGGAACCTCTTTTTCTGTCTGGACTATACTGAGGTTCTAAAAAGAGTAGCCTCTTAGCTTATCAGCTAAAGCAGGTGCCTAAAGTACAGTACAAATCTGTCCCACTTCTTTCATTCCAAATAAGAAAAGAAGGAAAGATACAATTTGAACCTTAATTTCAGGATTTTAGAATTTAAGATGGGACTGACAGCAACAAACATTGGAGTGTCCTTTATCAAAAAGTGAGGAAAAAATAAAGTTTACAATGAATTTGGGCAGATCAAGTAAATAAAGCTAGACAACATAAAAATATTAAAGGAGCAAATGTTAAAAATTCAGACTTGTCCTGAGAAAATTTGCTTTAAACGCAACCAAATTGTGAATCTCATATATATATATATATATGTGTGTGTGTGTGTGTGTGTGTATATATCATGAAGGAATAAAATAAAACTTGGCAATGATAACTGAAAGCAGAAGAGGACTTGATCTGCCCTAGATTAATGGAGCCTGTGAACAGCAGTCACATAATGTTTGTACAACCCTGAATTGCACTTCTTAGTGCAGTTGAAGTAAAATTGGTGATAGCTGCAAATTTATTTTTGCATTTGCGTATGGACATTCCTGAAGAATTAAACAGGTCCTTAGAGTTTCATTATTGTGTTGCCTGCAGTGAGTTTTCTTCATTACCTTTAGAGTTCAACTTAATCTTTCATAAAAGGGACGAGGTTGGTTCAGGATAGGTTTAATTCATATTCTTTTTTTCATAGATCATTAACAAACTGGGATTCAGGGTCAAGAACGTAAAAAATTACTTTGCTAAGTCTGGCTTTCTTCCTTGTCTTTCATATTGCCCCTGACTGTTTTTACTGGAAACTGACTTTCCAGAACATGATGAATTCCATGAGCACATAACTAAAGAAAATTGGAAAGTGAAAGGACTAAGATATTGGTTCCCAGGTCTACACCAGCTGTATTTATGGGTCTCTTTGCCAAAAGAAGATGTCAAACAAAGAGTTTGGACTTTGCCCTGCGTCTATGATCCAAAGTTAGAAAAAGGCAGTAGGAAAAGTAGTAGTAGTTATTATTAATATATTTGCACTGTTAAAATAAACAGTACTAGGTCATGAAGCTAATTGGCATGGTCTAGCTAATTCCACACTTTTAAATTATCTTCTCCCACCAAAGCAGGGTGTTGAATTTAAACTGCGTGTTGGAAATTATTCCCACCAATGCTTAAATCCCAGACTGTCCTTGGAAATTGTTTGGAGAGTTCTAGTTATCCCAGAGCATGCCATGCTAGTTAGTCCATGTCAAGGACTACAAGAATTTAACAAATATTCAGGGATTACATGAATTTGAAAGGTATTACATAAGTACCACTGCTGAAGTTCTGACTCCAAATGTATATATAACCTGTGTAGATGACAAAGCACACGGCATCTCCGCACTGGATACTTTTACAGCATATTGCTGCTCCGCAAGGAGGAGCCAGGTTGTACATTATTTCATTGAGTGTGGAGGATGTTTACAGCCACCATTCTCCAGATATTGTAACTTTTGATTCTGTTTGGTATAATTTATTGCAGTGCTGTAGGGACTTGAAAGCACTTTATTCTGTGTTATCAGTAGGCAGTTAGATTTGGGACTCAGTTTTCAAGAAAACACACACTGCTGGATTGCTCTATATTTTTTATGAAACAGTAAATTAGGCAATTCTCTCTCCGTACAGAAAAACTACTTGCAAGGTTTTTGATTTTGTTTGCTGGTTTTCTTTTTTTATGGTTTTAACACTAATATGATCATTTCCTGTCCTCCACTAAAACAATACAATTTCTTCTCAGTAGAAGGAGGAAAATATTGATCAGATATTAATTGACTATTTGTATTTTTTCTTGTGGTGCTGTAAAGTGAATTTTCACTACACTCTGCAATGTCTCTTCCCTTCTTTGTTTTGATTTTTGCAATGACCTCTTCATTGACCTCAAAGGAAATCATACAGAAAATGAAATCTGGAGACAATGATTGTAAAAGCGTACCATGTGACAGTACCAGGAAGTCAGGACACAAATTAAGGTGCAACCACCAAGGGATAGATGGGTAACATAATATTACCCTCTAGGTGCATTAATAGCAAGGAGGCAAAGGAAAATATTTATCATCTACTCAGCATGTCAGAGGTCAGCCTTCACCAAATTGGTCAGGTGCAAAAGGTGGTTGTTGCAAATAATACTATCAAAAACCAATAAAATCTCAAATTACAATACAAAGGGAAGCTTTGGTGGTATGTATGCCTTTAATGCATGGTGATATTTGAAAAACTGGTCAAAGTAATCTCCGAGCTATTATCAAGATATTTCAGGGAATTTGTGTCTGCCAGGTGACACATCAAAAGATTCGGACAGGGCAAACATCATGGCTGTCAATGGAAAAAGAAAGAGAAGTTGGAGTATTAGTATTAACTTCATCTCTAGAGAGAAATTCTAAAAAAATAAAATATTTGTATGCAGCTGCAAGATAACAAATGAATGACTGCCCTGAAGGATTTGTCAAGAATAAATAGTGACAACCAATCTAATTTCCTCCTGTGATAGTGTAACACATCTTGTGGATGGGTGACAAGCAGTTGCTACAACGTATCTTGATTCCAGTAAGGCTTATGACATTTCTTGACATTAAAATATTTCAAATAAGTATTATACGGATTTGGTTTTACAGATTTTTTTTAATAATCCAATAATAGGTATAAACAGTTCACTTTCAAAACTGACATATTGACTAGAAGTCCTGAAATCCAATTCCTTTGAATACTTCCTTCAAGATGCGTTAGCAAAAGTAAGCCTACTAGTTTTGCAGACATGGAGCTTTAAAATACAGTGTTAGACATAAGAATGATCTTGACATATTGAAGAACAAGTCTGAAAAACAGCGTGGAAGTCAATTAGGGTACAATACATAGGCATGAATAATCAAGTATAGATGGGAAACAACGGGAGAAGTTGTTACTGTGAAATACTTGAAAAGTGTCTAGGGATGTAAATTCTTTTAGGGAGGTTTGCTTCATTGTCCATTGCCTTGCAAGCTCTCAGGGAGGCCATCCCAGATGCCCTTGTCTACAGAAGCCAGTCAGATAGAGATAATAAGAAAAACAACAGGTTCATTGTTACGATTTATTATTATAGCTTATTATTACATCAGCCTGTGGTAATCAGGAACAGGACTGATCAAGAGACCCCCAAAATCCCCATTTATGTGCTTCATCTTATGTTCCTTTTTCCCTCCAGTTTTTCCCCCTCCCAAATAAGGAATCCATCCACATTTTACCTCTTCTCCAATGGCCCTTAATTTTTCTGATTTTTACACTCTTATTTGGTTATTTCAGCCTTAATCCGTGATATCACCATCACTGTCTGTAAGTCAGCACCCCCTTTTCATTATCTTTTGACATTCTTCACTCATTCTTCACTTCCTTTTCATGAATTTCACCTCCTAGTTTATCCCCTTACTGTTTTATTAGTATAACTGCAGGCTTGAGTTGGCCAACCAGCTTCTCCCTTTGCACTGTATGCAATGTCCAGGAGTTTCTTACATTGTTACTTTGGCACTTTAACATCATGCCAGGGCTGGCCGTTTACCTGCATGCCATAACAACCATCTGTCCTTTGTGGCTTTTGAGAAAGTGTCAAGCATTGAGGGCTGTACCTAAGTGACTTACTGCAGGACATGCTAAGTGTTCCTTTTGCTATAAGGCCTTGGCAGGAGTAGGGCATCTGATTTTGTGTACTGTGTTACCAAAAAGATATCAACCAGAGGTTTTCCCTGGCCTCGTGGACAGTTTGAAAGAAAGAGAGGGAGGTATGGAAGAAATATTCAGGAGTGATAACTTTGTGCTCAAAGAATGACGTGAAAAGAAACAAGGAATGGTGCCACACAACCTACATGTTCTTATTCATGGATTTTTGCTCCATGTGTGAACTGAATAAGATTTTTTTTTTTTTTTACTTTTCCAATCCAAGTCCGAAATCATTTGAGTCTTTAATGGACAGGGCAAAAAAAAATATGTCTTAAATTGTGGTTACATCAAGACTGATTCATGTTTGACATGAGGAATAGATTTCCTCATCACTAGTAAAGATAATGAAATGCTAGAATGGATTCTTGAGAAAAATTATGAAGTCTGCATTACTGGAGATTCTTAGGACACTAAAGAAGGATTTTTAGAAACAAAATAACTATCATGGGTACTGCATTTTGGAGAGGGTAATGTGTTAAATTTCTCAGAAGCCTCTTCTCCACTCTGTTTTTGAAAATTGTATGATACTAATTCTAAATAAGGAACTTCTCAAATATGGAGGCTTTTCCTATTGTTCCTCATAGCAAAACTGCTGTCCCAGATATGCCATGAACATGTTTGCTTGGCTTCATCCTGCAGAGGAAAAGAAACCCTGCACACACTCTTGTAAGATCATTTTCTCCTTTTTTTTTTTTTTTTTCATTTTCTCAAAACAGAGAAAAATATTTTAAAAATATATCATGTAGCGTTAAAATTACTGTCTCCTAAATGTTAGTCTGGAAAAGTTAGATTCTTGCAGAGAACTTATACCTGTAGAGAGAGAGCAGAACTAAATTCTTTTAAGCATGAAAAGAGACCATGTACAGACAGAATTGAGGTCTTCGTTGGTAATTGTTTTAACTTTATTTACATGGGAGGTCAGTTACGCAATTCCTAATTCTGTTGGTCTGCTTCAGAGTTTTTTCTGGGATCTCAGGTCTTTCACTGAAAAAACTTACTCTAATGGAAGAAGTACCACTTTAAACCACTTAAACTTTCTAACCTCTAGTCAGTTACCTAGTATTTAGTGCCTCCATGAGGTAAATAATGATTACTACTATACTGATTTTTAATGACAAGCAAACTGCAAACAAGTAAAAAAAATTGCCACACTCAACAAAACAAATCTATACATAATAGAATTCTGAAAACTGTGGTTGCATTTCCAAACATATGTCGTGAAATCTCACTATGCTTTATAAAACAAATACACAGTATGTTCATGGTATTTATATGTCCCATTTTTTTTGTGTTAATGAAATAGTTTATATTAGATTGCTGTTTGAAGTTGTAAGGCTTCAAAACATTGGATTCTGTAAACTCTATAGAGTGTCTCAGACAAAGGAAACCTATTCCTACTTAAGGAAAATGTATGAAAATATATTTAAGCAGTGTTTCTTATCCTAATCTGTTGGCCTTATCTAGCAGTCAGCTGGGTCTGTGGTGTCTATGGCAGTGAGTGGCACAAGGCAATTCTGTCTTCGTTGAAAAATCATGGTCTCTGATTAAACTGTCTTCCTGAGCTTCTCTTAGCTATTAGAATATTAAAAAAAAAAATATTAACAACTCTCCTTTATTCTGCTTTTCTTTGTATGTTTATGCTTTGTGGATTGTAAGAAAGATTTTCGAGTATATAATTTTCTACACAAGCATCTGCTCCTCACAGCTTTTAGAACCCATTGCTTTTCTGTTCAATATTACAGAAGTATGATTTCACTGGATTACTACTATGAGATCAGACCTTCTTCAGGATTATTCTCCAATTAAAATTATGTTAACATGCATTTAAGCAGAATTACTATTTTATTGATTGGGGGCTAACATGTAGAAGGAAGCTGAGACTGAATCTTCAGACTTGAGTTTTCTTCTTTGAGGAGTCTTTTGCAACAACTATAGCAAACAGCTGTAGTTTGGAAGGTTTTC
Source organism: Tringa tobata (assembly GCA_033628505.1). Lineage (NCBI taxonomy): Eukaryota > Metazoa > Chordata > Aves > Charadriiformes > Scolopacidae > Tringa > Tringa tobata. Next base: position 1,716,630 of record JAHREE010000215.1, read on the forward strand.
CTTTTTTTATTTTCCCAAACTGCAGAAGAAACAAATGTGAGTCTTTATTTGGTGAGCAGGAGAATAGTGTGTTAGGTATATTTTACTGCTGTTGTTTTAATATTGTTAAAAAGTAAAGTAGACATACAAGACCAAAAAAATTTGTGAAGGACCTGAGTTTTCCACTTTTCTTTAGTTAGTTTAGTTCCTACTGCACAAATAGTGATACTGATTTACTATAATGTAAGAATGCCTAACTAGTAGACAACTTACTTATACGTGTACTAAAGAGTCAATTTTGTGTTCTGGATCCTAACTTGAATAAGAAAGAAATTGTGAGAAAAGGTGGGTGATATCAGCCCCAATTTTTCCAGCCTCCTTGTTATAACAAGCAAAGAAGAGAAACAAGTATCACTACCAAAAGGACAAGTAATGCAAATTTTTCTCAGGCAGCCAATTCCAGGGCAGATCCATGAATTAAGAGACATACCTTTCCTCATAGTTAGTGCTAACTAACCCTTTGGATTAGTACAGACATGTCATTATTTGTAGTGTTCAAACTGTGCCCGGTTTGAATTTAAAAATTCAAGGCCCAGCTTGGCCTTAAAAATTTAATTCTTGACCTGAAGCCCTTAAAACACTTCAGTGTCATTATTTCTGCATTCCTCTGTAGTTTCATGTCTAAAACATGTTTTGAACAGTAGCTATTTGGACATAGCTGAATGCATTTGATGTACGATTGAAAACGTTCATGTAATACATCGAAACTTCCAGCATTCCATTTTTTTTAATTTTTTTTTCTTTTATTTAGTCATTATTTATGTGAAAGGACTATGCTTTTTTCCCCAATATTTGTACTTTTCAAAACATGCAGTCTTGCACTTGCTTTGGAAAAGACAAAAAAATTACTTGAGCTACCTCAAGATGTCCTTCTCTTTGCTTTCTTAATTTTGTATTGTATTGTTCATCATATGACACTGGTTTTTAACTTGCAGGCCAAGCTTGTGTCTGTTGTAGATTCTTATCCCACTTTATTTACATAAGTGTACCCATCTGTTCTGACAGTTCATCCACCAGAGATCTACTTGGTTTTCTTTCTTCATTTCCCCCTGGAGTGTTTTGTGTCATTTACTTTTCATAACTATTTAACTAAAAGTACTGTATTCAGAATATATTGATTGTGTTATTAGATATAACACATTAAGTTTCCAGTCATTGCAGCATCCATGTGCTTTATTGTTGTAGGAAAAGAATAAGTGCAAATAAGACGTTTCGTTTATCTGCTGTGATATCTGCTTAAGTTTTATCTCCTCATAATGAGTGCCATTGCTTATTTTGTTCCTACAGGAACTTTTGGAAAGTGTATTAGAACGTGTTGGAAACTTAATAATACACCGATGATGTATGGCTAATTTTCCATGCAGTTTCAGATAGCAGTCTCAAATTGATTATGTGATATGGGGATAAAGTGAAAGAAATGCTGAGAATGGGACAGTTTGTAGTGTAATACATTATAAGCACTCCTTAAAATTTCAAATGGCAAGTTTCAATTCAAATAACATAAGTTATCTGTCCCCAGAACAGCTGATGTAAGAATAAATTTGATTATAATGATGATGAAGAACATCATAATAGAGAGCCATATCCTTCGCTTATCGATTTATCAGTTTAATCAGTAAACTACTTTTTAGTAAAGATTTTAATACTGTTACAGGTTAATAAATGGTGCCCATTTGCAAGTCAGCAAACATGACTTTATGAATGTAAAGGAGAATATTGTATTGTTTGTGCCCTGTGATTTGGACATTATTCTTTTTGTCTGTATTACTTGATATTATATTTCCACACTGGTGAACTCAATATATAGTATAGTTTGTAGTAGGTTACCAACATAACGATAGTATATTTTGTTAAAATAATGAAGTGTCTGAACATCCTGTTTCTAAACCTTTGCTGATTACTGTAGAAACAATGTTTTGGGGAGAGTATTCTCTAAATTTAGAGAATAGCAAATTGAGAACTGGAGGTGCTACTGTATTTATTGTGCTGTTTCTTAGATCTCCTTAAAATGTTAATGCTGGAGCTTGATAGAAGAGTATACAGAAGGATTGTCTGGCTCAACATATTAATTTATAATTTATTTCTGAATAAATTGATTGGTAAGAGACATCACTGATACATTAAATTACAAAATTAGTAAACAATGTGTGAGATTGACATGATATGAGAGTACGAGCATGCATCCCTACTATTAGCAGCTCCCTGTCCATTCTTTCCACCTTTGTGCTCTGTAAGAATTACAGGTACACATGCTGGGCTTTCAATAGAAAAGCGTTCCTGAGATCATCACAATTTTCCCAATTTTATCTATAGAACAAATGCTGAAGTGAAGCTTTCATGCAGTTTAATGAATGCCTTCTTCAGGCTGTTTCCACTGACTTCCAGCAAAGCTTTGTGGGCTCTGTATATTCACAAGTGTTATGACATTTCTGTCCCTGTGTAACTCAGTATTTTCCTTAATTGAAAATGAACAAGCTTGTCAGCAATAGCTGTATATTCAGATTGGTGGATCACTCTAAACTGGAGTACCCGTTGCAAGGGCAGTATGTTCCTCTCAATGTACGTAAAATGAAACCTACAATGTTTTTGTTTATTTTTGGTGGATAACTACGTTCATGATATTCCACTACCACACTATGGGATTATTCCTTTATAAATTTGCATTTACCTCAAAATGGAAGCATGCAGTTTTACTTCTTAGTTTTATTTTTTTCTTAAAATTAATTTATCTTAAACATAAAAACATGTATTTAATACTGTTAGAGCAAAATTGTGTAACAACTGAATTTGACATCTAATTCTATGAGAATATTAGTCGTTATGACATGAAGTCTGTATAAAAAAGCATATAAACTCTGAAAGACCATCAGTGTGACAGAGCCACTTTGTTAACAGTGGCAAACATGACAATGCAGAAAGCTGTTTGATTTCAGATAAATCTAGTGATTTGTTCAGGTGTATTTCTGTAGAGGTACAAGTAACAGAAATGTTAGTACATCCAAGTTTTGACTGTGCTATAGAAAATGTAGGATCGTGTTTTTTATAAACTGCTGACTGAACTATTTCAGTACACCTAGGTTTTCTGCTGGCTAAAGTGTTGGTCTGCTGAGACACATATAGCTGGCTTTTAAAATGGTGGTTATTTCAGCCAAGATTCAGGCCACCTGTACTTTAAGCTTAAGTCTCTTCAAGGACTTCTGCCACACTGGCATGATACCGTGCACTTCAAGAGAATGGGAGCAGTGGGAAGAGGCAGATGATGCATCCTGTTCTAATATGACCACTGTCCCTCGTGGAAAAAGGACCTATTCAGATATATCTTATACATACTTTAATTTTCAATTATTTTCTTCTACAGGTCATACATATGGGATGGGTAAATGAGAGACTTGGAGGAACTGATGCATCTCAGCTCTACAAATTCAAGTTTCTGGCACTGAAGGGTTCATCCTTCTACATTTTCAGCACTCCACCGGTAAAAAAATGTTTTTGTAACAGTTGCATTTTAAATGGAAACCTGTTTGTTATGTCTGGGTTTGTTTTTTCTTACCAAGTGAAGTTGTCAGCTGAGATTTCAAAAGAAATTAAAGCTACAGATGTCACTGAATTTCAATAAGCTGTAGATATTTAACCTTTTTCATAGTCGTCTGAAAATCTTACTGTACCTGGATCATTCAAAGAATTCCTAACAGACAATGTTTTACTTCTTAAAGTTGTCAAGTTCAGATTTTTCTCTACTTGGTTAGGCCCAATATTTCTTACCTTATTTATTCTGAAGTATTTCATAGATGTAATTAGATGGTGCATGCTTTTAGTAGATACGTATAGATTTTGCACTCAGGCAAGGGATTGAACTGTTACAGAGAATCCAATGCTAAGAGTACAGTTTCAACACATGACATCATCTTGCTTTGGTAATTTTCATAGCTAGTAATGAGAATTCTGATCTACAACAGATGACTTGGCTAATACATCTCTAAAAAAACTCTAATAAAAATAAATTTAAAAGAATGAAACAGAAATGAGCTGTAGAATTCTAAACTCTTAAAAAGTGACCCACACCATGTGGTATTGTTTTATCCTTTCTTTCTTTTTCTCTAGAAAGCCTTTCCTTTAAACAAATCAAAAAGAATTAAATGCGGAGTTAGCATGCAATTTCAGTTTATTCAAAGCTTCCTTATGGTTTGGCTCAGAAGGTGGTCAGTTTCTTCAGCTGATCCAAAGAAAATCTGACCCTTTACATGCGTGCCATCTGCTGTACCTTTGGGAAGTACATACTCTTCCAACTGTGTTTATGAACCACAGTGAGAAGCAAGCAGTAATGTTTTCTCTCTCACTAGACTGAAATTGTAAATCCAATGATTCCTATTGACTTCAGATATTCTTATATGGCCAATAATATTCTTTCTAAAATGAGACAATGCATCTGGGAAAAGTTGGGGGTTTTTCCCCCTCTAAAAAATTATTTGACTGTAAGTTAAGGAACTAAAATTTGATTCAATTACTGCAGTCCAATTAAAATGCACAAACAATACAAAAATATTAAACAAATAAATAACACACCACATGAATGCTTTTCCTTTATAAATTTTAATTATTGCTTTCAGACCTGTTTTTGAAGAAACTTTTTTGATATAATTAAAACTATCCATCTGCATGATACTAATTGGAGATAAACTACTTCATTTATCATGTTCAGCACTCTAAGAACAGACAAGTGAGGATAAATTTTTAGGTGGTATTCATACCATGTTACTTGTCAGTATCTACTATGCGCTATTGTGTTTCTCCACATATTTTTTTATAGAAACATTGCCTTTTCAAAAAAATTGAGCAAAAGGGACCCCTTTGGTCAATATGTTATGTCACCCTGGTACTCGGGTACACCAGTAAGTGTAACAGAGCCTATAAATCATAAAACCTCTTGACCACTTTCCTTGCTATTTAATGATTCCACAGATGCTTTCTATCAGGGGAAAAAAAATAAAACTGGAAATCGGCGGTTTCCAGCAACCACCCACCTGGAGAATTCAAACCTGGATCTAAAGCCACACT